>JAPSES010057018.1:0-11527 GCA_029822895.1 Maxillicosta whitleyi | reverse complement strand
CTGACATTATACACTAATGTTTTTAACGCATTTAGGATTTAATGGACAAACTGACATTATACACTAATATTTTTAACACGTTTAGGATTTAATGGACAAACTGACATTATACACTAATGTTTTAACGCATTTAGGATTTAATGGACAAACTGACATTATACACTAATGTTTTAACGCATTTAGGAAATATTACTTAAGTTTTGTGCATAAACCTAATGGAAAAGCAACTAAAGTACTACATACTACGTGCTGCACAGACTTGGAAGGGCATGTATGGGAGGGAAACTGAAGGGTTAATAAAAGTTGTACCAGTTAGTGAAGCCGCCTATAAAGTGGATGTTTCAGCAGAGCCTTAAATACTAGAAAACATCCACATTTATCAAAGGTTCATTTTGTTCATACAGTTAAATTTAAACTCCCGGTTCCTTTTCCCTTCTGATGGGTCGGTCTTTCTTTTTCCTCTCCTCTCCTGTTACACGTCTCCCACCTCTGTGCATCTGAGCCTTTCAGTCTTTTCTGTTTCCATTTGATTCGTTTCCAAAAAGCCTCACACTTTGTACACGATAAGGCAGATTTTGCAGATTTATTGACAACAGAACAGAGAGGAGACGGACCGGCGAAGATAGAGGCAGTCGATGAAAATGGAAATGACCACTGTAACTCAATCTTTTATCTTTGGTTTTCTTCTTTTCCATCTGCCTTTCTTTCTTCTTTATAGCTGTGGATGGCCTTAAAACAAGGCACGGGATGAAATACAATGGGTTTAATGATGCATCTTCTCTCATTCTGTGTCTCCCTCACACGCACACATTCTCTATTTACAACTCCATCTTTTTAGGGTTCTCTTCTCACTCCGGTGTTTTACAACGCAGCCGTAAAAAAGACAAGAGACAAATGGTCAGACGAGGACTGTCTCTGAAAAAGGCCGTTTAGTAGTCACTTAGTCATACAGCTGGTCACTTCGCAAGTCAATAAATGAGTGAGTCGATCACTTAACTATGGAAATCAGACACGAAGGTTTTCAGTAAATAATTCTGAAATACTGCAAAAGCTACAAGCGTCTCGAACTGTACAACGATAACGAACAGATGTGGACAAAAGTATGTGGACACGTTGAATTCAAAACAATAACAAGTGGTGGCAGGCACAACAAACCCCACCCTTGGACATATTTTACCCCTTATAAATAAATAGGAAGATGTTTTTTTAAATCATAAAACATTTGAACTTTGACCTACGTTTTGCCAAAATGTAACGTGATCTATTCTGGGTTAATGGTAATCTCAGAACCCAATTTGGTAAGAATTTGCTGCTTAAGTGTGAAAAAAAAACAAATAAACAAACAAACTGACCCAAAAACAATACCCCTTGCCCCCCCCCCCCTTCAGAGGGTGGGGTAATGACAAATGTCCTCATACAGTTTTATATTGGAGTATTATTCCATTCAGCTTTACTGTGGATGGACAACTGCTGTCAATTATTATTTCAATCATTTCAAGAAAAATAGTAACAAGTGGTTCCGGGCACAACAAGCCCCGCCCCTCGCACATCCATCATGTCAACTGTCTCTATATATGTGTATATATATGCCAAGTCTGAAATAAATTTAATTCATGTTTTTATAGATGAAATTTCACCCATTATAAGTAAATAGGAGAAAAAAAAACATTTAATACTTCATAAAACTTTTGAACTTTGACCTACTTTTTTCCAAAATATCTTCTTCTTCTCCTTTCAGCTTTTGCCTCCATCTAACCCTGTCTTCTACATCCTCTTCTCTCACACTGACTACCTTCATGTCCTCTTTCACTACTACTTTTTCCAAAATATAATTACATCGATTTTAGGTCGCTGGCATTCTATAAACTTAATTTGATGTGAAATGCTTAAGCGTTAACAAACAAAAACACTAAGAAAGAAATAAACCGAACCAAAAACCATAATCTGATAATTCCAATAATGATCAGAGTATTGTTGTGCATATAAACCAGTTCACTGTTTCATTGGTTAAAGCAGAATTGTCTCAAATTGTGTATTTTTGTGAAGTTTTCAGCACATCACATCTTACATTAATGTCAGGCTGTAAGATGTAAAAACCATCTCTGAGGTATTTTAGAAGCAAAGATAACAACTGGAACCAAACTAACCAATGCAATGGTATTTATCTCATAATATAAAACTATATTCTAACATTGGTCATTATTGTTTTGTGTCCACATACTTTTATCCATATAATGTGTATATCTATAGAGTTCTCTTTTCTTCTTATAAAACAACAACTGAACCAAACTCCTGAACACCGTAGGTCTTAGGAGTGACCCCCACTGATGCCCCCCTCCATCAGGACTAATGGGTTGTGACTCTTAAACACACACACACACACACGTGTCGGCGCGGGGAAAACACTAAAACCAACCCTATCTATCTCAACAATCTGCACGACCTCTATTACCCTCGTATTCAAGTGAGCGCTGGCCCAGTCACAATAATAGATACCACACCCACAACTAAAACAACCACAGAGAAACCACTTCAGCCCATTCGTCCAACCATCCTAATGCAATCACCTGCAAAAACACTGCCATTGTATGCAGCAAACTGTGGAAATACAGCACAGGTGTCAAATGTACGGCCCGTGGACCAAAACTGGTCCGCCAAAGGTTCCAATCCAGCCCATGGGTTGAATTTGTGAAATACAAAGTTTATTTACAGGGCAGGTTGGGTGGGGTAAAAGAATTCCACAAAAGCCCCATGGGTTGGAAACAAACCCGACTCCGTCATCACTACTGAACCTTAAACCTCTAATGTCAAATGTGTCATATTTGATCCCTCTACATGATCAGTGGGATAATATTTCTTGAAAAACCTAATGTATACAATTAGATACATACAAAACAAACACAGATAATCCAACAGGGGAGGAACTCATTCAGCAGAGGCCTTTCCAGTGACACTACGAGACTGTTATTAATGAGGAAGAACTTTGACAATTTAGAAAAGGAATGAACAACTTGTTAGACGTGTTTGTGATGTTTTTGTTTGTTCAAAAATAACAATATTTGAGCACTGATACCTGCTGTATCAAATATGATACAGAATTGAAGGACCAATAAAGGTTCCAGTTTAAAGAACTGGAATTTTCTGTCAATGATTTAAAGGTTCATGCTTTACAGTTATATTTATTAAAGTTACAGTTACTTGAGTAAAGTTATATTTTGACAGTAGTTAATGTTGAGTCACATGATGAAGGAAGCGCAATCATAAAGTTGCATTTTGTGTTTGTGATACTCATTTTTTGTCTTTTTGGCACAACTACAGACCAATATACACACATTTCTATCTTCATGCACACAGTCACTAACCTTACCCCATATATACTGCATTTATGCATTTTCATGTATATTCTTCTGAATGTAGTTTCTGTGAGGCAACTTTCTTCTGACCATCCTGCCATTTTTTATCTGTGAAACCGATGTAAATTAATTTCCTCCAAATGCAGCCTGTTCTTTTTGGTCTTAATGTGTTGTAAACAGTGTTTGCTGCCTGAGTGAAGCTCATTTAACTGAGACGAACCAAAACGCATTCGGCATAATTGTATTTGAATAGAACTGAAGTGAAATTAATGTAAATGAAATGACTGGGCCCAGAGAGGGGGTGGTGGGAGGTGATGGGGGAGGATGAGGGGGGGCTCTCCACAGGTGATGAGGAGGGGGTATGTGTGTCAGCTGATGTATTGTTATCCTAATTTCCCCAACAGTGTCCTGCAGGGAAGCATTGTTTCATTTCAACATCAAATGGCTGTGAAGGGAGGGATTCTAAATGGCACGTTAATTGTTGTAATGGTCTGCTCGCTCGCTCGCTCTCTCTCTCTCTCCTTCTCCCTCCTTTTACAACCTCTCTCTTTTCCTTTCACACTGTATTCTAATGACCTGCTCCCATCTTGGCGCTCCCTCTTGTTTCGGCGTTCACATGAACACAGACTGGTGAGTGACAGTTTAATGAGAAGTGCTTTTCCATTAAACAGACAAAAGGAGAGAATGCATCAATTAACACCCACTTACAAACAGCACGCGTGGCGCATCGGCCCGGATAAGAGTTTACGTGCACGACTCGGATGATGAATCGTATAGATGTAGTGATGTATAAGGACATCAATTAAACAAGTCACAAATAACTGTTGCATTCATACCACTGATACGGGACGATATAGAGATGAATTAACCCTTAAAAACCCCAAAAATCTACTGGAAAAACAAAAAAACATTGATTGACCTAAACCGTCTAATACCTGCCCATGTAAAATACAGTTCTTCGTCTTTTCTTGGTCATCAGATATGAACCATTTGGACTTTCAGGTGCTCTGTAGTTACCATGGAAACACCGTCATCTTCTACAACATTGATTCACCAGTAAAACCCATGGAGTTGGATCATTGAAAGTGGATGGAGATGTTTGTTTAATTATATATTTAGCAAAAACAGTCACTTTTTCGTCAGTTTTCTCTTGAAGCCAGAGGGGTGCGTTAATGGGTGAGGTGTGACCGGGGGGGGGGTTTAGAACCAGGCCACAGCGAATGTGTTAGTGTGTGGTGTCTGATCGGAGTCAGTGCACAAAGGTCTGTCAGTCGGGGGGTGGGGGGTGTTAATGGTCCGGGTCTGACCGTCAGAGTGGAACCGGGCCAGCGTAAGAACCAGACTGACCTTGTTAGTGTGCAGTCGGACCCAGTTCTTCCATCTGTCCCAGTGTTTCCGTTGATCCAGGTCCAGTTTCAAAGATGCAAATCTGGAGGAAAATTGTGGTTTTATTTTGCCTTCGAAAACATGAAATTTTGTAAATAAAATATCAGGTAAATTCCCTCAAACTCATCCATGTTTTTTTTCTTTTCTTTCTCTGACACTGACTTTCATTTCCAGTTCCTCTGCTGTTTCTTCACAGACAGAATTACAGCCAACAGGTAATTTTCTACATATATTATGCGGATGTTGTGTTTATTTCTGGAACTCAGTTCAGTATTGCCAGGCAACTGCGAGGTTGCAGTATTCTGACAGCTGTTAAGTAGTTGTACAAATGACTAGTGTGTTCTTATGTGGGGGATGAACATACATGTAAGTGTCACTACAACAACGGAAAACAGCGGATGGTAATTCACACACCGTTTAATACTCGGGTCTATTAGACAAAATGGCATCTATTCACTTTAGATTCTTGGTATAGTGGTGTTTTTACAGGGACTGGAACTGTTGAAAAGGTGAAAAACTACACATATTTTCATTTCCCTTCATATTCTGATAGTAAATGTTTGATAAAAGTCAATGGAAATCCTCAGAAGATGAAAACTGGGGACATAATGAATGAATGTATGTAAGCAGGTACACAGTGCATATTATAATATTATAACATAATTATCTATTGATTTATATTTATTATAATGAATAATATTCTGAGTAACATTATTATTATTTATCATCACTACTTTCCAATGTGTAATTACCAGTTTTTTTTTCCTACAGTTTTTAACACTTATTGTTTTATTATTTTCTTGTGGTATTTCTTGTGTCTATATTCGGTGTTTGTGCCGTTATGGGAACCTGAATTTCCCAACATGATTTCATAACTGTTGTAAATATACACACCACCTTTAATTGACATGTTATCTGTTGACATTATGAGCTTTGTGTGTGTATGTTCACACCATCATAAGCTCCCTGTCCAATATGAATCCATGCGTCAAATGTCACACACTGAGGGTTGGATTTAGGATTTTCTGAAACAGGTCTTGGTGTAAACTGAGGCGCGATCAAATGCACAAGTGTTGCACGGAAAACGCCATAAGAACTGGGATGACATACAATGGAGTTTAATGAAATCAGTCTGCAATTTCCTGAGGGTTCTGCCCAATGAGGTTCTATCTAATTAATCTAATCTAATCAAGTTAATCTAATCTAATGAAACAAATTAATCTAATGAACGTAATTAATCTCATTTTATATAAAATAATCTCATCTAATTTAAGATAAAGTAATCTAACTCAATTAAACTAATCTAATATAAATAATGCATTCTGATCCAATTGATCTAATATATAATATAATATAATATAATAAATCAAATGAATCTAATCTAACAATCTAATGTAATCTAGTTAATCTAATCTAGTTAATCTAATCAAATTAATGTAATGTAATCTAATATAATTAATGTAATATAAATCATCTAATTTAATGTAGTTAATCTAATACACCTAAAAAATCTAATCTTATATAAAATAATATAATATAATTTAGGATAAAGTAATCTAACCCAATTAAACTAATCTAATCTAAATAATACATTCTGATCCAATTGATCTAATATATAATATAATAAATCAAATGAATCTAATCTAACAATCTAGTTAATCTAATCAAATTAATGTAATGTAATATAATATAATTAATGTAATATAAATCATCTAATTTAATGTAGTTAATCTAATACACCTAAAAAAATCTAATCTTATATAAAATAATATCATCTAATTTAGGATAAAGTCATCTAACCCAATTAAACTAATCTAATCTAAATAATGCATTCTGATCTAATAGAATCTAATGAATCTAATCTAGGATAATCTAATGTAATCTAATCTAATTAATATAATCAAATCTAATTAATATAATACGATCCATCTAATCTAATGTAGATAATCTAATGAATTTAATCTTATATAAAATAATGTAATCTAATTTAAAATAAATTAATCTAACCCAATTAAGCAAATCTAATCTAAGTAATGTATTCTAATCTAAGTGATCTGATGCAATATAATTAATCTAATGCAAAATAATCTAATGTAATCTAATTAATCTAATCATCCAGATAACAAGAGGACGGAGAATGTAAACCCTGACAGAATACACGTCTTACTTTATCAGACGATCAAGACAAACGACTTTAATCCAATTATCAGTTTCTTCAGAACGTTTCTTCTGTTTTTAAATGAAAAATCACTGAAAATAAAACAAATCCTAGAGACGTTCTGATCATCCTCTCCATCACTGGCAGTCATTTCTTGCGTTGCCTACACACGGTGTCCTGAGGAACATGCAGTTTCACACATGCATCTCATCAGCTGGTTTTTGGCAGTTTGTCATAACCTTTGAGAAGACTCGCCTTTTTCTCTGAGAACAAATGATTGTCTTTTCTCTCAGCTCTGATTTCAACACCAGCGTCCGTGTGAAAACACATCAAATGTGCAATGTGTTGAATAATCTGTAAGTGGAATATTTACAGAGTATCAGGGTGAACGACATATACTGGAAATACTTTCAACCCTTCACACACACAGATATGTTCTCATTTACTCATAATACTTAGGTGGTTCTTATAGAGAACAGGTGTCAAACATGTGGCCCGGGTCCGATCCGGCCCACCAAAGGGTCCGATCCGGTCCTTTGGATGAATTTATTAAATGTAAAAATAAATAATAATTTATTAACAATCATTTTAGTTCAGGTTCCAATCGCAAGTGGGTCAGAAAAGTCAAATACTATTGAAATCACCTAGAAATACTCACAACTCCAATTTCTTCTCTTTGTAAATATAAAGATTTTCAAGTATTTATACTAAAACATATACTAAAATATCCAGATTTTACTATTTTTACTCATATACTAAAAGTATAACTTCACAAAAAATGTAAATAATATGAATAAATATGAAGAACATGAAATGTCTTCAGAATAAAAAGTGCAATTTAACAATATTCTTCCTGTTACTAAATGTTTTGTCATATGGAAGTGACAAACTGAAGCAGGAATATTGTTAAAATTACACTTATTTTTTCAATTTGTACATGTTTTTCAGGTGGTTTGAAAGGATAACTTGTAGATGTAAACATTTTCATTGTTTAATTTAACTTTTTTTCGTTCTAAAACATAGAAACAAGTTTGGAGTTGACATTATTTATATATTGTTATGTAATTATTTGACTGATCCAGTCCACTTCAGACCAAATTTAGTTGAATGTGGCCCCTGAATTAAAATTAGATCATTTGGTTGAGGACTTAAAAATACCAAAAGAAGCAACTTTGATTTATTTTAAAATTAATTTCTTCATCAGTTTTAACAGTTTCATAGTTGTACATACATTACATAAACACCATATTCTTGTTCATTTTTTGTAAATATGTGGTGCTTTCTATGCTTGTACTAAAGGCATGACTTTGAGTTCATTATAGTTCATGTATAATAGTTAAATTAGGTTCATTTTCTCTTTATGGTCCTAACGTGCGTTTAACAGCATTTACTTCATTTCAAGTTTTAGGTTTCTCTACAGTTCATGTGTGTCTTCAAAGAAATCACAATCCGAGAAAAAATGTTAGATACTAAAACAAAAATGCTCTGAAAATGTTTTTACAAAAATATATTAATTGAATTTAAATTAACTTTACAAATTAAGTTGTTTTTTTTACCTCCACATTAAAATAATTCTCACATATTAAATATAAATGTTTTCTTTTAACTAAACAGTCAGTTTGACTGAAAAAATAATAACAAAAATAATAATAAAAAATGTAGTGACACCTTTAAAGAAGAAGAAAAACAACAAACCCTCCAGCTTCAGTTCTGATGATGTAAACATTAAAGTTCCCTTTCCTCCTAACAGAAGTAGGTGAATACTCACAAGTCCACGGTTAAAGTCACTCCGGTGCCGTGGTGCGCCTTCCCGTGGGTCGGTAGCGGTGGTGTTTGGTGCCCGGGTAAACCTCCGGCCTCTCCCGGTCACAGTCCGTGCAGCTCCGCGCAGTCCTCTGTTCCGCCGCAGTAAGCTAGGTTAGTTAGCTAGGTATGCTAACGCGACGATTTCAACTCAATTATCTTTAATATCGCAGGAGTCGTCGGTGTCTTTACTCTAATGTTATACAGCGTAAAACTTACAAACTGCAAAATTTATTCCATTTTTCATTCCACTTTTATCATTTTACTTTCCTTACTTTCGGCCGCTCATTGCTGCACCTTCTTCCGCATTTTAACTAACACCCGCCCCCCAGCCAATCACAATAAACGATAACTGACACGACTGCATAAAAGCCAATAGCGTTCAAGATTAAAACAATCAAGGTTGTATATGTTTTATGTGCACGTGTCTACATGTACATATCACGCAACCTACCTACGACTGTTCAGCCTTTGTATGTCAAACAAAACTGAAGTTATGTGTGTGTTAAAACAAAAAAGAAAGTGTTTCTAGTGTTAAAACTTTACAAATATTATGAATATAATGCCCTATAATGCCATAATCATTTTGTACTTGATGATTCTAAAATATTTATTCTGTCTGAAAAAAAAGATTTAAACAATAAAATTCAAGCACAAAAAGAGAAGGAAATACATTTTATTTTATTTTTTGTTAATTGTTTGTTTTATTAATTGTTTAAAGAGGGGTGCGTACAATCAATAAAATCCAATAAAGAGAAATAGAGTTTCATAAAGAACAGACAGGTTATAAATACCCTTTTTAAAAATTACATAAAATCTGGTTGTCTTAATAAATTCATGTTTGTTTCTTCCATATTTTATTAAAACTGCAATGTTGGAGTAAAATTTGATCACAAAATCCAAGTAAACAATATGATGCCAGTCTTCCAGAATTATGACATTTAACTATTTTTGGTAATACCTTAAAATGGAAGGAAATACACTTTTAAAAATGATTACAACTTTTCCAGGCCCTGTTTTGTAACCATAACCAAGTTGTTTTCTGTCTGTATTAAAGTAGAACTCCAGAAACGCAGCAGTTATTGCTGAATGGTTTCATGGTTGAAATACCATAAAATTCATGAATAAGCAGTAGTTTTACATTTCTGATTGTTCAGTTGTTGAAAAAAATGAACAAAACAAATGAATCATATTGAATAAAACCAGATTTACGAGTACATAGCATGAATCTCAAAGTGTCAAAGTGAAAAAAGAAAGACATTAGATACAAAAGACAGCAGTGTAATCAGAGACGGGTCAAAGGAGCATAAAATGGCCCAGTTAAAAAGTTCATTCCCCTCAGAAAAAAACACATTCTTATAGATAAACACGGTCCGAGAAGGATTCCACCGCTGGTTTATGTCTCAATAAATGAGTCTAAACAAATAAATGAGCAGTGGAGGTCTTCACTCACAGACTCCACCGTCTATCTTTAGTTTTAAGAGAAGAAAAAACAAATAAATGCGAGAAAACAGGAAGAAACTGATCATCCTACTGAAGCCAATCTAGAAAAGTGTACTGTTGATGGAATACTTATCTCATATGCATCTAATGATAAGAAATAATATAGAATAGTGTATAGTATATAGAACAGTAGAGCAGTTATGGCCACATGGTTGCACATGACATTGGGACTCTTTCAGAATATGGTGGAAAAATAATGTTTGTGAACTTATTTTAGCTCTTTCTTTGTACTTTTTCTTAACACTAACCAAGTTGTTTTAAAGCTAAATTAAACTATAACTCTGACAGTGTTGAGAACACAGTTGGATGACCCCATACATTAAAGTAGCGTTTGACTTTCATCACCAAAACATCACACAGAAAGTGTTTTTGAGAAGTGTATTGTGGGAAGCAAAAGCGGTTTCTCACAGATTCTGGAAGAAAACCAGGCTGATCACTACAACGTAAACCCCTCCAGTCCACCAGGGATGTTTTACAGAATGAGTCGAGTCGGTGGATGGAGGTGAAGGACACGTGTGGGTTCAGCTTCACCAACAGACACACAAACCGCCCATTCCCACAATGCACTTTGGGACGTTTGGGTTTGTTCTGTAAACAAATGGACTGTGTTTCTGCTGGAGTCATGTACGAAGGTGTTCACTGTGATTCATGTGCATAAACACAGACAGATGAATGGAGTCGTGCTCATACGTTCACACACTCTGACAGAATGTGCACGTGACGGTCTTTGGATGTTCCAACATGACAGTGACCTAAAACACCAGGTCAAGTCCACCTGTCATTGGCTACAGCAGGAAACAGTGAAGGTGGAGGCGTGGCCATCTCAGTCAGCTGACCTCAGTATTATTGAACCACTTTGAGGGGGGGGGGGTCTCAAACATGCAGTTCATGCAGAAATAAATATATAAATCTAAAAGGAACTGAATGTGTTTTGACAAGAAAAAGTACAAAAATGCTTTTTTCACAATATGTGGCTCAAGGAAGGGTGTGATCATGTTTGTTATGTGTGTGTATATTCATGGGTTTGTGTATGAACTGGTGTGTATGTGATTGTATGTGTGTACATGTTTGTAGGGTTGTGTTTACACATAATTATAATCTGATTTTATGTAGTATGTGATTAAGCACGAACAGTCTGAGGACTGGAATCCGGGGGTGGGACTGGATAAGAGTTGGCTTCTTCCTACTCCATTTCATATGGTGGCCTGTTCACGCCAACCAAAATAAAAACAATAAGTCAAAATTTCGAGATAAAAAGTCAAAATTATGAGATAAGAAAGTCAAAATTATGAGATAAAAAGTCAAAATTTTGAGATAAGAAAGT
>JAPSES010057007.1:0-11527 GCA_029822895.1 Maxillicosta whitleyi | reverse complement strand
ACCTCTATGCACACTCCAGTCTGATGGCTCATCTGCTGCCCCCCCTCCCCCCCTCCCCGTCCTTCCCCATCCCAAATATTACACAGTGAGCTCAGACTGGTGTTGCGCAAGCCTCTACCCTGGTCCAGGTCCAACACAAACCTTTCCTGCCCTCTACAGTGCGATGCAGGCACTCCGTTCTGCCAATGAACACATCTTAGGCAGCAGCAAATACTACACTTTTGTGCCATCTGTGATCCAGAGGTGGTTTCTCTGAGCAAACTAGAACAAGGAACAGCTTCACTGGAGCCCCGTTAGTGAACAAATCTACTTGATCAATAAACAGGATTTTGTTGGGGAGGTTTGTTTGTGTTGGAGCCTGAGCCATGCTGCTCTTTGACCTTTCATTATGCCAAGCACCATCCTGAGTCTTATTAGATCATTTGAGGTGTTGAATGAAGCTGCTTTTTTTTTTTTTTTTTCTTTTGGAGATGTACCAAGAAGCACAATGGAGTGGAAAGAACCGAGACTGAAGAGGCAGGACTACATCTCCCAGCTGGCCTCAGGCTGCAGGAGGAAGATATAGATGAGCAAGCAACATACAGTCTGATTTTTGTGTACTGTCAGCTTTACTGAAAATACACAACTTTAATTCAAGCTACAGGAGTGGAGTCAAGTTATAGAATCACACCCAGGTTACTTTTTGAACAGAATCTTAGCAGAGTAAACTTTATTTATCAGTATTTTCTAGTCTAAAACTCACAGTAAGAGAATCAATCCTCCACATATCCCACTATCAAAACTCAAACAGCTGCTAAAAACAAAGCATCTCTTGATGATTTCCAACTTTTAATCATTTTAAGTGTTGCATTTCATTGTGTTTCTCTGTTTTTGTTCCATTTGTATGTTTGAATTTTGATGTGTTTTTTTTGTTACCTGCCTTGGGACTACAGATGCAACTTAGCATTTTCAATATAACGCTGCATATTTACATCTGGCATTGCTCAGTACAGATGTTCATTAACCCATAAAGACCCAAACACACACCATCCACCAAAACCACCTACTGATCTAAAATGTTAGATCCCTATTGACCCATTAGTCCTATCAATACATGTCAATAATTGGTGTAAAATAGAGTTCTTCATCTTTTCATGGTCATCAGATATGACACATTTGGGTGTTCGGAGGTTCTGTAGTTACCATGGAAACACCGTCATCTTCTACAGTGTTGATTCATCAGTAAAACCAATAGATTTTGACAAATGAAAGTGGATATGCACACTTGGTTTTATGTTTAGTCAATGATATTTTTGCTGAAAATTTAACTTTTCTCAATTTGTTTTTCTGATTTCATATGATAACCTTTGAATTTACTCTGAAATTGAATTGACATCTGCATGATCAGTGAATTAAAGAGAGGAAAATATATGATTTTCACAAAAAAAAACCTTAAAATAAAGAGGATAATATTACCAATTTACTTAATTATTACTTAATAATTAAAGAAAGGTTATATATAGAGAAAAATCAATTTGGGAACTGACACAAAAGTATCACTGGGTCTTCATGTGTTATGTGCACTGTCCCAAACAATTAAACTGATAGATAAATAAATACAAATAAATGCAAATACATTTTGTTCACATGGACATACAACACATACGCATCTGTATGACCATGCAGGAACACACCACACACTGTAGACTATGAGCAATAGGCTGCTATGTCAGGCACCCAGAGGGACAAATGGGGGGGTTAAATGCCTTGCTCAAGGGCACATGGAGTCAAATTAGCAACTCTTTTCCACTCCTCTAGGCTTCTGCTGCCCTTAGTGTTATCATGGAATAATATAATTACATCTGTGTATTGGCCAGGTTTAGACATCACCCACATCATCACATATCAGTTCTATTCTGTTGTTGTTGTTGTTGTTGTTGCAGTCACTTAAATATTAAATAAAAACACAGACCACACCAGTTTATTTGCTTTAGAGTTTTAACATCTCTGACAAACACTGTGTCTAAATGTAGCTCGCACATTTAGTTTCCATTGGTTCATCTCTCTTGCTAATTGCTTTGATTCAGTGGGATTAATCACATATTTTGAGTCATGTCTTGAGTCACTTGGCGCCCCCCGTCCCTCATCTGGTGAAAAGATGATGAGACTCACACGCCGAGGACGGATCCATGAGCTCCGACTGCATGGGGGGAGTGGAGGATTCCTTAGATTGAATTAGTTTTTTTTTTCCTTACATTATTCACCTCCATTAGTCTTTGTTGATTTGATCAGTTAATATATATCCTCCTGTTTGGTTCATTTGGTCAGGTCAGTTGTTTGAGTTATGTGTCTTAACTTATTTTAATGGCTTATAACAAGGAAATGGTTACAGATATCAATATAATTACTATCAAGCACTATCATATACTTTCATTTGGGGATATGACCTTTAACCTTGACTAACCTTGAAGGGTCAAACTCAAGGTCAACAGTGACTACATTTTAACAATCTCCTCCACAACTACTGGTCGGATCGGACTTCTTATGTATCTTCCTTGGTTTTGAGAAATGGTATTATTATTATTACAGGAAGTCATATATGGACTCGTTTAATTTATTAAAAGAGTGATATTTTGCTTTTTTAAATGGAATTATACATTTTCAAACATTTCCCCGTGGTCTACATAAACTGTAAATGCTTTGCTTGGGTCTGAATTCTTCATTATTTCAACTCCACAGGTCCATTTTTAACCCTATTTCTCAGTAATGACACCAGAAAGGTTGTTATGAGCGCTGGCCCTTTAAATGCATGTGAACCACTTTATGCCCCACCCCTCCAGGTTGTTCGTAATCAACTCGAAGTTTGGAAATCTTTTCAGTTTTTAATACAACCGGTGCTGCTAATAAACAATTATGTCGTACTCAGAGAAATGTTCATTGGAGGTCTTGACCTTATATGGGCAAATGTTGTGATGTAACTAGTTATAAAACATAACAAATTAAGCCAAAATTGAAACAGGTTGTAGTAATCCACTAAATGTTTGTCAAAATGAATATAAAGATAGTTTTACAGCACCTGGAGGGTTCAAATTCAAACTTTATGAGCTATTAGGGTCCAAATACACAAATAAATGAACCAAAGACTAATAAAAGTGGGTTTAGTTAAATATAACCCCTTTAAGTGAAAGTACCACCCACTTCTATTACATGAAGACCACCTGACGACCTCACAAATTCAAGTTGTTTTTGATATTTGATAAAATATTCCAGTGAGCTACAGGAACATTTATCATATTTCTGTATTTATTGTAACTTGCTTATCAGTAACATATTGTTACTTGACTGAAATGCGTCATCGGGTTGATATTTTCCACTTCAAAATCACAGACAAAAGACTAGATGCAGAAGTTATTCATTCTGTCTCGCCATTTGAATTCCAATATGCTGAAAGGTAATTATGGAATTTTTTCCCAATGATGCTAAAAACAAAAACTATCCAGCGCTACAGCTTTGAATGATGGACGGTATTATTAAGAATATACTTAATAATGGCAGATTTCACACTAAAATCCACTCGAACAATGGGCCTTTAATTTCAGACCGAAGAGGAGTAAAGGTTCCAGTTTCCAGCCAACTGTTGATTTTGCCAGCTGAAACGACAGCTGGTCTGTGAAATGTGACTCTAATTCTATCAACAGCCCCAGGAACTGATTGAAAACACTTCTGAATCTTTCCAGATGACCAATTTTTTTTCTGCCATCACTTAACTCACAACAAAAATCAGTCAAAAATTTAATGTGAAGATGTTTATCCCTAAAAGTCGGCATCTTCACAAATTATTGACCCAGACGAGATATAAAAGAACATGTGATGTCATACACTTTACAGCCAATTATTCATAGTTTTTGGATCCTTTAATGGATACTTTTTCTTCCCCACATGGATTTTATGTAACTTATAATAACAGTTCGGGTTACATAATAAACATACATCGTAATTTAGTCCTTACAGTTTTGTTTCTGTGGTTTAGATTTGTAAAAAGACTAAAACACAGATTCCTTGAAATTCTTAAAGATCTGTACCACACATATGTATTTAAAATATTTATGTTCTACAATCTACACTGTTTTTTAACACAGAACTCTATTCTTAAATGTCTGATGCTTCTAGACACTTATTTATATTTGTTCCACTTTGTTGTTCGTCTTCTTAGCAGTTATTTGGATTTATGTGCATATGGAGAGCAACTGAAATGGAACAGTCAGATTCTTTGTATGTGTACTAGTCTTAGCCAATACACCTGCTGATTTGAATATGGTATTTCCATCTCCCATAATTGAAAGATCAAGAAAGTCTGAACTATCTGCAAATGTGCTGTAAAATAAAAGTAAAATAAAACTTTTGGAGACAAAATAATCTGTTTTCAGTAGATGAGCATCAGTGATCTTAAAGCTGCAGGACTGAAAAACACTAGAATTCTGTCAGTTTTCTTCTATTGGTTCAAACAAAAAGACTAAATATAAAGACAAATAATCATTTAAGACTATTCTGCAAAAGAGATGACACTTTTCCAAACTTCTGTGTTGTCCCATTAAATAAAGCAGCACAATAATATATCTAATCAGTTACATATTTATTAGAAACTCTTTACCTGTTTAACCCATAATGACCCAGTGCTACTTTTGTTGCAGCTCTCAAATGAGTTTTTTTCTGAATATTTCTACCTTTCTTAGCTGATTTATCACCAATTTGTTTAAAATATTATCCTCTGTATTTTGCATGGTTTGAAATAAATCATGTATTTTTCTGTTTAATTCACAAATCCTGTAAATAATCATGAAAACACAAGGAATTCAACACTTATATTAAAACTGAGACGAATGAAGAAAAAGTGACTTTTTCAGCAAAGATATCAATAAACAAACATAAGACAAGTGTGTCTATGCACTGTCATTGATCCAACTCCATGGGTTTTACTGGTGAAACAATGTTGTAGAAGATGACAGTGTTTCCATGGTAACTACAGAGCCTCTGAACATCCAAATGGGTCCTATCTGATGACCATGAAAAGATGAAAAACTACATCTTACACCAATTATTTACACGTACTGATGGTGTTAGTGGATCAACAGGTATTAAACAGTTTATATCTGTAGATGGTTTGTGTCACCGGTGGCTGTTTGGGTGTCTATGGGTGCATCATGGGATGGATTTCCTGCAGCCACAAATTCAGTCTACAGTTCTTGTTTCCTTTCAGATGACTTGAATCACTAAATGTGGAAAGGTAATTGTGGAATTTTTGCTCAATTACAGCAAAAGCTAAATGTAGCAGCGGCTGCTTTATTCGCTCATTGTTCCACATACAGATCTGGTGAAGACACCTGCACGTTGGAAGCAACCTGCCATAAAATAATCAATCTGACACAAAGACAGAAGGTAGACGCTTATTCTGAGCTATGGTAGAAACATGGCAGGAAGAACAAGAGGTGAAACATCGATCTAAAATGGTCCAAGCTTCATGTGTTCGTTCCATTTCTACATTCAGCTCCTCCTAAATCAGCCTAAATATTACAGTTTAACCCCTTCACACCAGAGTTTATTTGCAATTATATTTGAAAGTTTTAGGGGTATAATGGTTTTACCCCAACCACCACCAGATATCCTCATATCTCACATGAAAGCGATAATTAGGACAAATTTGTTTGGATTTCTTCTCACTTCATAATAGAGAACCCCTAGTGGAAGAACCCTATCGATTTCAGCTTCTCTATAAGTATTATAACTCATCCAAATGGGGATACTTTAGTTGAAATTCACTTTTTTTTTGGACATAAATCAAGCAATAATAGGCTGATTTAGATAAAATTTGGTTCATATTGATCATCTTACAAAAGTCTATTTTCTGTGTATGATCCAGAGTTCATATGGGGTCATATTCATTCACTAGATGGAGGTTTTGTGGAGGAAAAAATGGTTTTCTGACCTTGATTCTGCCAGATCAACGTAGTTCAAATTGAGTTCATATCGATTGTCTAACAGTTATTATGGATAGATTTATATAAAGCAGAGGATTGGGGGGATTTCAGGGATATATCCTTGCTGTCGGCCCCTGACAGTGTAAGCTTCGTTATTTGTGTTTTTCCTTTCAAGTAGATCCTAACTTCTCTTTTGATTGATTTATTTTTGCTAACTTGCTAACTTAAGTGGAGTTCATTTGACGTTTGCACATAAAATAGTTAAAATAGAAATTTTGGTGTTGATGCAAATTTGTGACAACAGGAATAATAGTCAATATTGATGCCACAACATTTTTTTCAGCCTCCATTGTGTGTCCTGGCATTGAGAGAATACACACACAATCTCATCTGATTTCATAATGGAAACGGTTTGATGCAAATTTTTTAATATTTCAGTCACTACTGGCTGGTGTCACATATCCGACTTCAGCACAGATGAACTGTCAGTCATTTTACACAGTGAAGCTCAACAATTACATTGAACGAACACAGATTTTTTTTTTTTTTTTTTTTAGCTGGAGTGACTTTAAATCCAATAAATCCCAAAATTGAAAGACATAGCAGGCAAAGCTATCACCGGATAACCGCTGATTGATGGCGGTTTGATGATTTTTACGGTCACTGAATGGGCACATGAATTTTATCGTCCTGACTGTTCTTACACCCTATGGATTCATGTAGATTTGATGAGTCTTTAATCTGTTATTCAGATTTTTTTTTTTGTGAACGTGAATGGATAAGGAGCACTTATAATGAAAGGGTTTATCTGAGGTTGACCACCAGACATCCACAGCGGCCCTTCATCCCATGCACATAGCAGACAGAGGCCACAGCGTTCATGTGGGGATGAATTATTCCTCTCCTCTCCGTCCTGTCTAGCAGAGACACCACTCCTCTGCCAGCAGTTTCCCTCTGGGAGTCGCTTCCTCCACACATCTGGACCACAGCTTTTTTCCCTCCCCCAGCCCTGCAGCTCTCGTATTATTAGCATTAATCTGCAATGCAACATCTGTAGATCTCTCTTTATTCATCCATATTTTTTACCCTCCCTCGCTTCTCAAAGTCTCGGTCTGTGCTCACTGGGCTTACACCAGGCAGCCAAATCTCTCCAGGGTGCAGATGGTTTTCCTGCTCTGGAAGGAAGAACAGGTGGCCACAGGGCCGGACAGGAGGCGGACAGTGTCGTCCAGCAGCAGAGGAATCTGGGAAAATGCCATGTGCTGTTTGAATGCTGTGAGATATTACAGGTATAAAGATGTAAACTTATGCCCAGACATACTTTCAGCAGGTGTTTTTATATTGGAAATATAGTTTTCACTCTCTCAGGTAAGGATAGAAGTCAATGAAAAAGGATAATTATTCCGTTTTGTGCAACCCATGGCTGTTTATATAATTTGTTACAGTCTTGTTCTGTTTCCTGTTTACTGGTCTGAATGTGAGGATACATGTGATAGTAGCCTGTCTGAGTAACTAAATACAGCTGATGTCATTTCCTTAACTTAACACCCTTGAAGTCATATGTCCTTAAAACGGAGTCGGCCTCAACCTGGAAACATCTGGCTCAGATAAGATGGCGTGCACAATTAAACCAGAGCATGCAAAGAAAATCAACAAAAATTGCACAATTTACTGTGTGCAAGCCATCATTCCCTGCATAGATCTGCACTGAATCCACATGAGAGCAGATATTAACCCATAAAGACCACATTTATTTTCTCTCAAATTAATCTTTCATAGAGTGCTATTTTGCTTTTTTTTTTTTTTTTTTTTTTTTTTAATGGAATTATGGATTTTTAAACATTTCCCTGTGGTCTACATAAACTGTAAATGCTCTGCTTGGGTCTGAATTCTTCATTAATTCAACACCACAGGTCCAACTTCAACCCTATTCCTGACTAATGACACCAGAAAGGTTGTTTTGAGCACTGGTCCTTTAAATGAAAATGGGTTTATCATCATTTATTATAATATTGTCCTGTTTTTTTTTGTTTTTTTTTTTGTGAAAATGATCTATTTTCACATATGGAATTCACTAATCAAGTAGATTTTTATAAAAAGCTCAGATTAAAGTTGAGGGTTATTATACCCAATGTGATATGATGATTTGCATACAGATAACACAACACTTTTAATCAGCGTGTTATCTGTATGCATTATAAGCTTTCTGTGTGCATGTTCACGCCGCATCAAATACCATGCAATTAGTGGTTAGGGTTAACGGTTATGGATATGTAAACCAGAGATCTTTGTGTACATTGACACACAGTCAAATAGCGTTAAATAACACACAAAATACAATAAAAACTGGCATTACATACAACGCAATTTCATGAGATCAGTCTGTTATATCAAAAACAACTAAAGGAGAGATCAATTTTACAGTAAAGATTCAGTAACTCAACGTAAACCCAATGTGTCCATCCACTGTCATTGATCCAACTCCATGGGTTTGACTGGTGAATCAAATGTTGTAGAAGATAACAGTGTTTCCATGGTAACAACGGAGCCTCTGAAAATCCAAATGGGTCATACCTGAGGAGCGTGAGAAGATAACAAACTGCATTTTACACCAATTATTTACATGTATTGATAGGATTAGTGGATCAGCAGGTATGTATTAAGCATTTTAGATCAGTAGATGCTTCTGGTGCCTGTGGAGGTTTGGATTTTTATGGCTTAAGGCGACCCAATCATCACGCTGTGCAAAGATTGTGTGTAAAAACTTGAACCAGGCTCAGGAAACTGTTTATGGGAACGGCAGCCAACAGTCTAATTGTCAGTTGTGGCTAATGTAATGGTCTAAAAATGCTTTATATTAGAGCAGGGGGAGCTTTATGTGTGCATGCCACAGTTTTGATCACGACAGAGCCTGAATCTTAATGATTGCCCACGTGATGGCATTTACCGCTGGGAAAGGGGATTTGGTGTGGACCTGCTACCACACAAGCGACGCTGGCATCATTAAGCATGCAGTTTATAGCAAAGACGGTCCCTATCCACTTTGAGCCCGCCATAAGCATGCAGCCTGCATTTTTATACAAGATTCATTTCCCTGGCACCGCGGCGTATCACATGCTATAATCAGGCTCCAGTCTGTGATGCAGATCTGGACTAAACTGGCATAATGTGAGGGCTTCACGCTAAATCCTGTTAACAGTCATGAATATATTTTATCAGCATCACAGCCGCTTAAACACATAAACTAAAAGCCTATTTATATCAGAGTCTGACCGGCATATTCAGATATAATCTTTCCACGCTTTTCTTTTCCTGGATTAGTCCCCCGCAGGCGTGCAAATAACACAGAGTGTGCACAAAAACGATTGTCATTAAAAGAAAAAATATTTAATTAGTTTGTTTATTTCCTTGAGGAATTACGTTTTTTTTTTTTGTTTTTTTTTTCTAGGATTCAGGAGAAACATTAGTCAAATGAAAAAACTCCAGTTTAGGTATTTTAACACATAAAGACCCGGTGTGACTTTTATGGCACTTCCCAAATGAATTTTTTCTCTATATGTCACCTTTATTATGAGATTTATTGCAATTTATTATAATATTGTCCTGTGTAGTTTACAAATTTTCTGTGAAAATGTTCATAAAAGTACAGATTTTTTATTTTTATTTTTTTAACTTGTCTTGCCCAGCATCATAACAGCAAAAATAAAAGTACAGATTAAAGTTATGGGTTGATCTGAAACAGACAAAACCTGAAGCAGTGAACGTATCATTAATCAGAATCAATACTGTAGAAGATTATGGTGTTTCTATGGTAACTACGGAGCCTATGAACGTCCAAATGGGTCATATATGAGCATGAAAAGATGATAAACTGTATTTACACCAATTATTCACATGGATTCATAGGTTTAGTGGATCAGCAGGTATTAAACTTTGATATCAGTAGATGGCTTTGGTCAATATTAGATATTTGGTCTTTATGAATTAAACTCCACAGTTCACTCTTTAAACCTTAAGCCTAACATAGTCCATCTGGATGTTTTTTTTTATTTTAAAAAGGTTAGAAATTATGAGTCATTTTGCCCAATTTCCAGAGGACTTAGAACTTTAAAAATCTAGCAGTAATTTACAATTTTCTGACTAAAATAGCTACTTCTCCAGTTCCCAGTACAGGTGTAAACAAAATGACCCAAATGACCCAAAAAAGCTTATAAAGCACAGTCTCAGATTTCAGAAAACATTTAATAATTTACCGTCTCCAGAGATGGAGATGGTTTTATTGATGCCACCAAATTATTTTTAGTGTCCTGACTAGGTACGTATAGAACATGCCAGACTTAGGGGCTTACGTACGCTATCTCAGCTGATTGTGTAATGGAAACAGTATGATGCAAATTTGCGCCAGTCAACATTAAAGGGTTGGAAGTGCATATAATTTGACTTGGCTCTTGATTGTCCCATGCAATGACTGGGTTTGTCTCGCTTCATTTTCACTGCAGAAACCTTGGACTTCTTTGAGGTTCAGGCTTGAGACTTGCTTGTTACTTGTTTATGTGTGAAGTATTTCCACAGAGCACTCTTGACGGAGCGAACATCTGGAGATAATTACATTTTAGTAAATCTGTCCCACAAATGAATGAAATGAATTGTACACAGGTTTACAAGCAGAAAACATCATCAGTGCACATTGTGTATCTGCAATGAAGTTGAGATAATGTTACAAAAGAGGTATTTATATGATGAATAAAAACTGTGACAGCGGGTGATGTAAGACTACCATTTTATTTTATTTTTTTAAATAAAACATTAAAAGATATCCCTATGTTTTGTCATCTTTGGTCTGGGATGGCCCACAGTGTACTGTATACTTGGTGTTTTCTCCACACTCTGATGTATGTTTTTTTCTTTTGATTGTATATAGTGGTCACCTCTGCATTATTTAAAGGATTTGAAGTCATGTCGCCACAAGTTCATATGTGTTAGATGTACTGATGAGTGTTTGATATTGTCCATGAAAGATAGTGTGCTTTGCATCTGTGAGTAACTGGTCACTGAAGGCCAACAGCCCAGCGAGCGTTGAAGAGCAGGGGTGATGCATGCAGCTCCTGGAGGGCGCTGGAGGAGCTTTTGAAGGGCTACAGACATTCCAGTCCTTCAAATCAAAGTGGACAGTGCGTGTCCCCGGTGACACGGACCACGGAGCGCTCTGCTCTAAAGTTACCAATTTGCAGCTCTGTGTGCTGCCTCAAAGGGCTGCCTTGAATTCTCAAGTACACATCATACATACAGTAGATCAAACTGCTAACAAGAAAGACCCCCACCATGTGATACGATACTTCATATAGGTACTACTAAAAAGAAAAAATACACACACACACCAGTTCCTTACATACGATACGGGGACACCACTTTCTTGTGGTCCTACAAGTACCAAAAAAAATTAGATATATAATAAAAAATTTTAGGAACATCACTAATTATACACACACATACCCGGAAATTCACACCAGATATAGTTCTAGTCATTTTAGACACGTTTCAGTGCTAATTTTTTGTGGGGACGCATTTTTTGT
>JAPSES010056986.1:0-11528 GCA_029822895.1 Maxillicosta whitleyi | reverse complement strand
GTGTGTGTGTGTGTGTGTGTGTGTGTGTGTGTGTGTGTGTGTGAATGTGAGGCTTTGTAAAGTGCTTTGAGTACCAAGGTGTAGAAAAGCCCTATATAAGTGCAGTCCATATACTCTATCAACATCAAATAAAAAGTGTTTCCAGTCCACACTTTCAAATGCAATAATGACTGACTTCTGAGGCTATGACATCCTGAAGATGTCATGTGATTCAGTCACATGGCCCTGACCGTGGACCCCTAAGGGTTAAATGATTTATTAGCATTTATTAATAATGTCATATCTGTATTTTATATTTTATCAGTCTACATCAGGTATTTTACTGTGTTTAATTTACTGATCATGTACACGTTCATAAAAGCTCAGATTATATTAAAAGCAGAGAGAACTGTAGGAAAAGTGACTTTTTCAGTTGAATCTATCATTAACTGTCCATAAACCAAGCATTTCCATCCACTGTCATTGATCCAACTCCATGGGTTTTACTGGTGAATCAATGTTGTAGAAGATGATGGTGTGTTTCCATGGTAACGATGGAGCCTCTGAACGTCCAAATGGGTCATATTTAATGACAATGAAATGCCGTATTTTACCTGAATTATTTACATATATTGATAGGATTAGTGGATCAGCAGGTATTAAACAGTTTATATCAGTGGATGGTTTTGGTCGATGGTGGAGGTTTGGGTCTTTATGGATTAAATTCAGGCCTGAGAAACATCTCTGCATCTCCAATAGACTGAGGGTAATACATTAACTCTTAAATCCTAATACTAACTGTTCTAGGCTCATATGCAAGCCTGAGCCTGGAGCTGCTGCCAACTTTAGGTTGTGCTGGAGAATGCCAAGTCTTAAATCGGTTTTACTGTTGGGTGATTACAGTGGAAGGGGCCACTGTTTACTGATGTTTAGTTTTTATGAACCATAAAATAGATGAGAGAATAGTCATGTTTATGGTTATAGCTTCATCAATGTCCTCTCACCTCTGAACTGTGATTAGTTGTTTACGGTCTGGAGGACGTCACATTCCTCTCCCACTTATTTATATAGTTGTGATAGTGTTATAACATAATGGTACAGGTTTCTATTATTTGTACTGTTGTAGTATCGGTATATTCATTTAATAATACTAATACATGTATCTGTAGTAGTAGTATTAACAGTTATGGACATTTGTTCTGGTTATACTAGCTTACCAACTTTTTTAACAGTTCAAGTTCAGGTATTTGTGCTTCAATTGCAGCCACGCCCCCCCACCCCCAGTCTCTTTTTCTCTTCCTTTACCCTCTTTCATTTCCCCCAACTGGTCGACCATCCTCCAGGAGTCAGGGTCTGCTCCAGGTTTCTGATGCTAAAAGTAAAAGTTTTTTTTTTCCCATTGTGCCCACTCACAAGTTACTCCTGGAGGATTTCTCCAAACTGGCTTCAGTGTCTGGTTTCAACTGGCTCTACATGTAAAGTGCCATGAGATAACTTTTGATTGATTATCTTGTATCTTTTTTTGGTAGTGAGCTGTGCAGCTGCGAGTTACAGCCAATTAAAAAAAAAAAAAACACGGCCAAAGCTGTGCTAAATTATTATTATTATTATTATTATTATTATTATTATTATTATTATTATTAAACCAGGAAAACCTCATTAAGATTAAAAATCTCTTTTCAAAGAGTGTCCTGACCAAGACGGGCAGCAATACATTAGAATAGTTACAGACATAAAAGTTTCCTGCATAAAAACAAAAACAAGATTTCCATTACATAAAATACAAGATCAAGTCAAACATTCTATAATTAACATTAATAAGTGTCACAAGATTAAAAGAAAGACAAAAAATTCTACAGCCACATGTTTCTTCCTCTTAAGTAGTTTCTTTTCTTTCTTTTTTTTAGTTCATTCCATGTAAATGAAGTTGCATATCCTAAATATCTATATAATCGTGTCTCACCTTGTTAGTTCCTAATTTTGGCTAAATCCAAGTTTTGTTTTTTTTTTTTGCTAAAATACAGCGAAAGATCATCTCAACTACACAACTAGCATTGACTTCCAGTTCTACATTTTTGATCTGATTGCCCCCCCCCATACACACACACCCATTGAACCGGCTTCATTAAAAACAACTGCACACACACCCCTCCCCACAACCCTTTGCTGGCTGAACAGTGTCAGGCGAAATAAGTACACACCCTGATGTTTTTTTTTTTTTTCTGATTTCTGCCTAAAACTATGATCAGCATATATCATATCTCAAACACATCTTCATTTGTTAATGCTCATGTACTTTAAATGCCTCTGACTTCCTCCTGGTTTTCATGTAGAAATAATGTGAATTTGCATAAAAGTCCCCCTCCTCCGTAAACTTCGTCTGCGCTCAGCCACTGAAATAACTCACTCCTATGACCTTTTGAGTGATTTTAATTGCTCATGTGAGGATATTTCTATTTAATTTCCCATGCATAAAAAGGATGGAAAGCTTTCTTGTGTCAGGTCCCTAACGTGATAGAATAATGAACCTGGGGGCAAAGAAATCTACATAAAGATCATTGTAGAATGTCCCTTAACATTTGTAAGAGCAAGATGTTCTCTCGTCAATTTGCTGACAAAGAGTAAAAATCCTGTTTATTGCACCTTTTGCTGCCAGGGTCACAACAGCCCTTTGGAAGAATTATGAAATCCTCAGTGCTCTTAGTGGAATCAGCTGTCCACATGTATTCCTGGATTCACTCCCTTGACCTTGGTGATCCGACTTAAGTCAACGCTGTATGTACAATACACGCTTTAAAATTTCATCAGCACAGAAGACATTCCAGGTCAGCTTTATTTCTCAAGGCAATAAAAGTGGTAGTGGTTATGCATACCTGATAATCTGGTCATTATATAGTGTTGTTTCTCCTTGGACTGAGCCTTGTGACCATGACTAAATCAGCTGGCTCATGACTGTGTTGTTTTGTAAGAAGTGAACGACAGTGCACGTCTATAATTAAGGCTGTTTTGATTGACAGGTAACTGCTGTTTGGAGTTTGATTGATAGGTTTGTGATCTGCTATAATCAGACTTTCAGTGCATCTATTTATCATATAAAATATTGTTTTTCTTGACAAGCAGCTCTTCTGTAGCGGCACTTATGCTGCGTTCGCACTGCAGCTCAATTCGGATTTTTTGCTGAAGGGCACAAGCGTTACCACGTAGATACATTTCATGTTCAACACGCTCTGTCGTGTAAGCAAAGTAATGTATATGCATGTATTATACATATTTAAGTAGCTATTTATAAGCATTTAAACCCTATAATGTGAAACATATCATATTTAAGACATGAGTTTTGAAGCCCTCTGTTTTTTTTGCTTGAAAAACCTAATGTATACAATTAGATACATACAATACACAGATAATGGGATTCGTCCACCTGAGGCCTTTCCAGTGACACTACAACATTGTCATTAATGAGGAAGGAGGCAGAACTTTGCTAATTTTGAAAATTAATTACCAATTTGTTAGACATGTTTGTTATGTTTTTGTTTGTTCAAAAAATTAATATTTGACACTGAGACCCAATGTATCAAATATGACACAATATTTAAACTCAGACATGCAAATGTATAGTTGGAAAAAAGACTAATAAAGGCTAGAGCTTCAAAGAACTGGCATTTTCTGACAGTGGTTTAATGGTTCAGGCTTTACAGAGATAAAATTATGTGTAACAGCATTAGGGGAGATAAACGTTTTAGGTGAAAATGGTCAAATTCCTGCTCAGTAATATGAGGACTTGAAATGGACATCAGTTATTTTAAGCTTTAAGCAAACATTCAAAACATATGGTTCTTGATAGAAATTGATTGTACAAAACCCTTTAGATATTATGTTAAATTATGCTGAAAATAAATTTTGGAATAAAATATTGAAAAGTTTTTATTGACATGAGAATGTGGTAACATGTGGACAGGTTGCCATAGTAACACGTGGACGACTGTTTACCATCGTATGCATCACCCAAAATGTTGACTAATTTTTTTTAAAACAAACCAGATATGATCACAAAGCTTTATTTAATGTATTTAACACTGACATATTGTTATTTCCAACGTGTGCAGGTCCACACTGATGCAGGTAAATAACAAATATAGAGTCATTTCTATGTAACAGTTCACATAGTTTGTTTATATGTGACCAGTGGATGAATTCAAAAACTTCATTCACATTTTTTAATTTCTTATAGTATCAGACAGTCTTTTCATGTGATTTTGTTCATTTAATGCAGCTTAGCAGAAGGTTCCGAACGTCTCATGTACTGTGTAAATGCTATTTTAAAAAGAAAAAATAGACATAAAATACAGATGTTTAACTAAAACATTAGCTGATTTATTTTCACTTGATCATACCCTGAATTACAGTTTTTTGTGTGTAAGTTTTTCACATTGTAACTCAAATGTGACTGAAGTGACTGATGTGACACCACATGCAGTGCACTGTGGAAGTAATTATGCACCTTACCATGTTCTGCCTCTGCTAGTGCAGAATTGTGACATCTGTTATAAAAGTTGGATGAAATGTGACATAACTGTTCAAACTGAAGTCGCATTGAAAAACATCAGATATATATTTTTATTTATTTAAGACCATATCGGAAAGTGACCAGGGTCCGATTGGGGGAAAACAGTGCTGTACATATTGTCATATCAAAAAAATAAAAAATAAACAGGTATTGGTGATATATGGCAGAATTTGGGCCACTTAGTGTCACTAGCATCATTAGCATTACTCACACAGAAACATGCACCACACACTGAAACTTGTCTTTAACCCTTCACTAGATCATGCATCACACACACTGCATTGCTCTGTGGGCTCGCCATATGAGGTGCCGGGGAGCAAATGGGGGGGTTAGGTGCCAACAACTCTCCACCACTCCAGGGAACTGAACTATTGACCCTTCAGTAACAAGCTGACTTCAACCATCGAGGTCATAGCTGCCCTCAAGAAATATGGAGCAGAGGGGATTCTAACCAGAGACCTTTAGGTCTTTAAGCCAATTCTCATCCAACTTGAACCAATGGAGGAACTTCACTATAATTACAGGGTTAGATAGTGAGACTGTGCTAGTTTGGACAGTTACAACTATTCAATGGGTAAATATCTAAGATACAAAAGTGTATCAAAAGAAAAAGAGTTCAACTCCAAAATGAGGCCAATGCAGACGTTTGGTAAAGTTGTACCACAAGTCAAACCAGGATATATACATATATATTGTGCTGATGAATGTTGTTAAACCAAAATCCTAATTAATATAGTGGTATTTTACTGTCCTAAAACATGCATGGTGTGGATGTTCTGTGTCAGATCCTCCGGTCACTGATGTTTGACCAAAGCACCTTCAGAATTACACTCAGTCCTGGCTGAGATGAACGTCACATTTTCCATATTTATGGTCAAATACAGAGCACAAATGTTCCCACAGGTTCAAGTGGAACTTCATACTCATGGTATTTTAAAATCTTTTGGTAATTAATCCATTAAAACCTCAGAAAACATCATAAATGAACATCTGAATCTTTAACTCTTTAAGTTAAATAGAAGTCATTGTGCCAATGAATGTGGAATTCACTGATAAAATGGCACAAAGGATGGAACGGGGGTTGTCTGTTTTAGAAAGTGGGTGATTTTGGCTGTTTTTATTTCAGGGGGGGATGCCATCTCCCCTCATCCCCCCTCGACTCAAGTACTGCCCATAGATACTAGACCTGACTCCAAAAAGCTTTGGCTCCCAAAGGCTTACTCTGATTTCTCTCTAACAATAGTTCAATCAGTATTTTTTTTCTCCATGAGTCCTTCTGGTCTAATTGCCCATCGTATAATTATTGCTCCATTATTCAGATCTCAGGTCAGATAGAAGGCAGTTACAGTGGACTGGACCACTGACAAGTCCATTGTAGTTGGAGTTAACAGATACCACTTGCAAAACTGGAAACTTAAATAATGTAGCATTTAGCATCACCTCAACTATGACCTAACATGGTTCCTGTAATTGTACCTCTTTTTTTTTTTTTTTTTTTGCCAAATATGGTCACTTCCAGCTCCAAAAAGCCATTTGGTGATGACTAAATTACATATTTTTACATTTTGGTCATTTTTATGGCATTATCCACAGCAATGATGGATTTATTAAAACATTTTAAACCTTCATTCATTCATTTTTAATGATTAGTATTACATTACTGACATCATATGACAAAAAAGTGCAGTTAAAATGTCTGAAAAAGCCCTTCCATGTACTGAACTTCCTGACCTGTCTGTTTTGACCTCTTAATGTCGGAGCAGTGCGGAGCTAAATGCTTTCCAGCCAGTGTTTCTGTCTCATCAGCATCTCCTCAAAATGCTGCACCGTATTCTGTAGGCAGCATTTTAATTAAGATTATGGATTCAAATTAGTACATGGGGGAGATAAGTAGAATTTCCTCTAATATTTACATGCACATGGCTCACCGGTCATTGAACATGCAAACCACATACTGTGCACTACAATGAATAGCTAATGAACATCCACAGGGAATAACAAAGACATGCACACAAAACCTTTTCCAAACTGTTCATTCAGACTCTTCTCAGTGCATTGAAGTGTTTTAAGAACCCCACTCACTAACATCCACTCTTTGTTAAGCACTTTAAAAGGCTTTGTTTCATCTTTTGCTGAATGAGGACAAAATGCCAAAAGGTCACACTCTATTAATTAATGATTGATAAAACTCCTCGGGATATTTATGACATTAAGACCCACTTAGCCTCCATGGCAGTTCATTAAAAGGCCTTTTGGAGATTTCTTTGAGTCAGAGAATGGAATAAATTATTCAGATTGACACTGCCATTCCAGAAATTACATTAATGTGTGTATAAGAGGGAGGAGGTTCGGTGTTAACATGCACACATGAACCACTACCTTAACACAGTTCTTACCAAGCGCACAGTCAACTCTAACTGACCTCATAATCAAATGTGAGGCTGATGTTACAGCACTGGCACTCACTGAATATCTAAACGAACAATCGTGCATAAGAATTCACATGAAAAACAAATTTGCTGCTCTTCAGATGCAGTTACATAGAATAACCAAATGAAGCATGCTGTGGAAAATGACCCCAACGATGTACATGACATTCTGATTCATAAAGTTGTTAGTGATGAGCTTAACACATACAAACCCAGTAAAGGCCCGGGGGCTGAAACCGGCCCGTGGGATGAATTTGGGAAAGGCAAAAATGACACTGAATATATTAACGATCAAGGATGTTCAAATAACTTTAGGTCATGTCAATCTAAAGTGGATCAGACCAGTATAAATAATGAAAAACCCTAAATTTTCCTCTTTTTACTGTGAAAAAAAAAAGAAAAAAGTAAAATTAAGCAAAAATGTTTACATTTAGATACTAGCCTTTTACAAAAATCTGAACAACCTCAACTGTCTTAAGAGATGTATATGAAAATGTAATAATATTCTACCTGTTATTAAATGTGTTTTGTAGATTCACTGTGATCTGTTAGCTGTGATGCACATTCATAAATGATAAACTGAGGTGTAATATTGTTAAAATTGCACTTATTTTTCTTTTATTTCTTTATTTTCAGGTTGTTCATATTTGTTCATGTTATGTTCGAGTACGGTTCGTAGATGTAAACGTTTTAATTACACAATTTTACTTTTTTACTCAAAAACATAGAGAAAACTTTGCATTTGACATTGTTTATACATTTGTATTGTATCATTTATATTATTTGACTGGTCTGGCCCTCTTTAGATGATATTGGGCTGTGTGTTGCCCCTGAACTAAAATGAGTTTGACACCCCTGCTCTAGAGGATTTCCTCTTTTTCCTCATAATAAATGTCCTGTGTCAATTACAACCTCCCACATCACACCTTCTTTACAATATGTCTACTTCCATTCACCGCTTGTTCCTTTTAAAATTGTCTACCTACTTTATTTTACCTCCTTTTGAGATTCCTATATGTCATGTGCACAAACAATGTGAAAAGAAACCTTCACAAGGTTAAAATACAAATAAAAATTCCATATATTTGTAGAAATGAGCTCTACAAATATGGGACACAAAAATATGTAAGATTGACTTCCATCTGAATTTAGCTTCCAACAGTGGCAATATTTATTAATAATCCTCTGAAAGAGCAGACCATGCATGAGGAGAGGTGCACATGCAGACGGGAATGGCTTTATAGGTGTCTTTGGTCGCTGAAAATTGACTTTTTGAAAAACATATAACAACGCTCTATTTACAGTGTTGTCATACAGATGGGAAAAATGATTTGCATCGTCGAGCTTTACTCAGATCACGGCCAAGACCAGATCAAATATACACCAAGGACGTTATGTCTGTCTTGTCTCATTGTTATGAATGAAATGCAAAATGTAACATAAGAACAACAACTTGTCACCATGTGTGTTTCAACCTCAGTCTCTTTTAAAACCAACACTGCATTAGCTGTGTCCCTTAATGTTTTCGAAATAACCCAGACAGCGTGAACACCCAGGTAGGTAGTAAATACACGAGACACCTCTGATACATGCAGTGTATTCATACATAAGTGAGTTTCTTTTGGCTCTTTCCCTTCAGGGGTTGCCACAGTGAATCACATTCGCATGTTGGTTTGGCAGGTTTTATTTCCTTCCTGACACAACCCTCTGTATTTATCCGGACTTAGGACTGGCACAATGAGACACTGCCCCCTTGTGGCTACAGGTATAGCTGTGTATAATGTAAAGGGCCATATCCAAGGATCCCCCTGAGATTCGAACCGGTCATCTTCTGCATCCATGTTACTCTGTAAAGCTCATATCCAGTCATGGAATTCTATCATTTGCCTCCCAATCACTTTCCGCATCAGTTTTAAAATCCTGGTGCTGACCGTCAGAACCTTGCATGGTCAGGCTCCTCCCATGTCACAGACTTGTTATATCCCCATACCCCCTCTTGGAGGCTGATGCCATTGGATCAGAACCTACTTATGGTTCCTCGTCCTCGCTTTAGAATCCAAAGCTATTGCGCTGAGGCTGTCTTCAGCTCTTCATCGACTTCCACTCAAATTTCGCATTAATTTTAAAATTGTAGTCCTGACTTTGCCTCCCAGTATGTTGCTGACTTGTTGTGTCCCTACTCCTCTGGGCACGCATTTAGGTCTTTAGGCCAGAGTCCCCTGAAGGTCCCAAAGACCCGGGTAGACCTGTCCTTTCAAGCTGTAGCCCCAAGACTGTGGAGTGACCTGCCCCTGTCCCTCTGTGTGGTCGACTACGTGGACTCTTTTAAAACAGCTTTTGGTTGATGTATTTATCATTTTTATTTACTTATGCTGTTTTATTACACTCAATTTACGTACAGCACTTTTTCAATTTTTATGTGTGAAAAGCACTACCTATACAATATGTATGACATGTATTTTGCGTAGCTTAGTGGTTAATGCCACTGACTTTGGTGCGGAAGGTAGCCGGTTCGAGACCCAGGTGATCTCCTGGGAAAGGTGTTTTTACACTATACATACCAATAGCCACTAGGGGGCCATAGCAGGAAGGGCATCCAAAAAAAACATGCAAAGGTGATTTGCTGTAGCAACCCCCGAAAGGGAAAAAGCCAAATGAAATCATCATGTATGACATGTATTTAAACCCCCTTCCCCCTGTTGCACTATTTTCCGGGGGTGGGGGGCGGAAGGGTCATGATGATGTAAAGTGGCATTTGCTCAAAATGTTGATGACTGACTTGCATGATATTGACATGATTGACATGTCCTCTGAAGAGTGGAAGCTTCTGTGAACATTATATTATTGATTACATTTTAAGCCAGAATTCTATCCTATTTCATTTTATGTGTTGTTTTGTTTTTTCTTATCAAGTTGCAGTAATGGGATTAACATATCTAACTTTTTGTGTTTTGCATTCATTCGTCTTTGTCTTATCATAACTTCCGCTGTTGTTCATTTGTGTGTCTTTTGTCGACTTCTACATGATACTCCGACTGCGGTTTTGTTTTGCCTTACTGCTTGGCTCTCCCTTTTCACATTATCTTCTTTGCTTTGCCTCTCACACTACTTTGCCAGCATACTTAGACTGGCAGGATTTCCAGTTCATTATTCCTCTTCAGTTTCAGTTCACACATGATTTCCCCCATTTCTCAGTCTACCATTGTTAGTTGGTAGCCTACCAGAACCCATCAGTGTTTGCCAGCATATTTGTTTGATATCGGATTTATCAATTCTCAGATGAGATAAAACAACTATTCAACTTGACAATTCAGAAGTCAGAAATCATATTGTTCAGTTTCCCAAACAAACTATCAACTATTCACTCTTCTTTAGCATAAATCGAAAATCACTCTCTCACTTCCAAGTTATTATAGTTTCATAATGCGCACTGTTATCTCTGTTGTACATGAGGCGAAAAGACCTAGAATGTCTGCGCTCTTGGACTGGCACCACTCCCAGTTAACGTCTCCTGAGCTTTCATAATGTTATGTGCGAGGGTGATATTGTCACATTGCTCTTCCTCCATATGTATGATTCCCCTATCTCTGTGCACCATTCTTGATAACCTCCCAGAGTTGGTAATAGCTTCTATGATGGTCAAGGACAGAGGACGGAAATCTGTTTGTATATGTTACGCCCAGCTCGTTTGGGGAAAGGGAATAACATAAAATACCAGATATTTTGGCGTTGTAAAGTTATTTATTAATTAAAGTTTCTTTTCTTTTAAACACAAAAGTAAGTACAACAAAAGGAGATTTGAATAATTAACAAAAAGAGACTCTAAATTAGAGTTATGACAGTTTACAATCTTAACAATTAACAATAAACAAACGTGCTTTCAAAACTCAAATACTACAAGGGCAAACACAACACAAGCAACACTCATTTCAAAACTAAAGCAAAAAGAAAAAGGTTCACAATAGTGTGTACAAAGTACCAAAAATGTCTAGTGCCTTACAAAGTCACAGAGTTTCCAACAACAAACACAAAGGCACATGAGCGTGGCTGGTTACAGCTCAGGTGCAGGCTGGTTTTATAGCGGATTCCTCCCTCTGATTGGCTGGCTGGCTGTTGGGACACTCCCACTCATCATGGGTTAATTTGGAATGGATGGGATCACAGCAATCAGGGATTGGAGTCACCTGCAATGCAACACATCTCATGCACACACGCACATACACAGTCTGCCCCAGAATAAGGCAACAGTATAGTAACAGTATAGACTTGGCCCAAGTCCGACTGGAGACGGTGTAAGTCACTGCGGTCCTGAACACAGTGGAATGAGCTGAGGGCTCCCATAGAGTCTAATAGCTCAAAGTCATCTGGGTTGTTAACCCTTTATAGGCCGCTCATAGAAATACTCTGAAACTCAAAATTTCAACTCTAGTGTGTTACTGCAGGACATGAGATTTTATTACATTTGTGAAATTTTTACCTTGGGGGGGGGGGGGGGGGGGGGGGGGGGGGGGGGGGGGGGGGGGGGGGGGGGGGGGGGGGGGGGGGGGGGGGGG
>JAPSES010056926.1:0-11530 GCA_029822895.1 Maxillicosta whitleyi | reverse complement strand
CTGAATTTTGCTTATTTTATTTGTTTTCATTATAAATTAAAGGTTACATGACTATTTAATGAAGAAAAGTGTTACTACTTTAAGTGTAGGGCCTATTCATGAAAAATATATTTTTTTAAGTTTTTGTCATGCAGTGCCCTCCCACTGTCTGTGAGTGGTTGGTGCCCCTGGCCCATTGGGTTAATCAGGCCTTGACTCTCAGTACTTTCTGTTGACAAGGGTTCGGCTAGGTTAGCTAACGTAGGTTGGTTCTGCCTCGGGGTCCTTTTAGCTCACTAGTTGCTAGCTGTGTATTTGAACTTCTCCAGTTTTTTTATCCATTCAGGTTTGTGTACCTCAGTTTGTTCGGCTTTAGGTGGGTTTGAGTAGTCTTAATTATGCTTTAGATGAGTTCATGGAAAAAAGGCATTTTTAGGTATATTAATGATTCTGCAGGAGCTCAAAAAAAAAAACCCTGTCTTACTCCATGTTTTGCTCACTACCGCCCTCTTGTTATTTTGATGGTAAACTTAAAACTAACAACTAAAATTAATGGACTATTTCACAATTTTCACATTTCGAGAGTCAGATCTCTTTAAATTACATTCTGTAAATTTTGGAGGCATTTAAGAATGATGTCTCCTGTTTCCCGTCATCACTCTATGTCATGATGAAACTGAGTGATGTGTTTTCATTTGCTTTTCAAAAACAGTATTTTACAAACCAATAAAAACCATCACACAACTGGGATGCTATAAAATCTATTGTAATTTACGGTGAATTTGTATTAGATATTACACTGGGTTGACAGAAACAGAGGATGGAATGAACATCCATCCATCCATCCATGCATCCATCACCATCTACCTGGGTCAGACAAATACAAACAAACAAAGCTATAAAAAAAAAAAAAAGAATACGCAAATAACCCATGCACATGAAAAAGAAAACCTGGTCCGGCAATAAATGACCTTCAAGATCCAAAGACAACACCATCTACACAGTTCGTTGTTGTTAGCCAATGCCTATGTTAGTTAGTTTTCAGGTTCTACGAGTCATCCTGACCATTTAGGCTGTTATCAGTCATTTGTGCAAATGTGTGATGTTCTGTGGGTGAATCAGTACAAGAATCACCACCAAAAGGAATATAAGCAGTGACACGAATACAGACTGGGAACCCAGATGCAGAACCGGACACAATGTCTCACTTAAACAGTTTATTCTCACACACAAAAACACAAGTCCAGGAAATGTACGAATGTCTCTGAAGCTCATGCACTCAGACCAGGCTCTGAGGCGGGGCTGAATCCGGCTGGATTCAGAGGGGGCAAGGCAGAGTTGTAGTCCAGGGACGGGCGGGGGTCGGTGTGAGGAGGCAGGTAGACAGACGATGGCCAGGCGGGTTTCCAAAGGGACGGGGCAGGCAGGTCGGCGGTGAGACGGGCAAAGGTCGTTACTAGGGGCTCAGACGAAAGGATGGTCAGTTCAGGCAGGGGTCGCAAGGCGGGTAGCAGCCAGATCAGATCTGGAAGACAAAACACAGGTCAAGGAACAAGAGAACAAGAACAAGGAATACGCGGGAGAGTTACTACAGAAGTGAACAATGTGGCAAGGAACTAGAAAACAAGACTGGGTATTTATACAGCCCACCTGATTGGGCACACCTGTCCCAACCAGGTGGCTCTCATCAGGTAATCAGAACACCAAGAACTGGTGACAGGAAAAACTACGGCGGCTCAGAAGTGTCAAAAGACACACAGGAAAACTCAAACATGAAAAAACATAGAAAAAACACACAGAACATGGACAATACATAACACACAGTTGTGATAGAAACCTTGGGACATGGGACTCAGCCTTCAGGTGATATCATCTTTGTTGGGTTGTGGACTTCTTAATAATAACTGGCCATGGTCATCTTCCTCCATCACCCTTAACATCAGCTCCCACAGAGAATTACCCTAACACGCCCTTTTGTAAACTTTTCTTACATAACAGCTGAGCAGCGAAGTCTGTGGATAACGCTTTTGTGATTAGACTGATTCCCAACAATGACAGAGACAGGAGTTGGAGGACCTGTAGATAGGTGCAGTGACAATGTCTGCATGAACGTTAGGAAGAGTACCACAACCACCCACACCCCCACCCCCAATCAGGCTGGATGCTGGGCAGCCTCTCAACCACAAGGTTTAAGATTAAGAGTATCTTAGACCCATAGAGTGAGATTGAATTCTGTGCCCTGCTGTGGGTGCTGGTCAGGTTTAAGTATGTCTTTAATTCAGTGATTTCTTGTGTTTTTAATTTAACTTATTCATGCTGTACTAGGCAAGGGTGATGACTTTTGTAACAAACTGTTTTTTAAACATGCTTGTGATGACAGCTAACTGAAGTTGATATGAGCAGAAGTCCCTTTCTGTCTTCAATCAGAACAATGACGTAGTTTTGTGTCATTTCCTGTGATCTATGATCCACTCCTAAAGTACAAGGAAACATCCTGAACATTCCAAAAACAAATATCACTAAATGACTGATCACAGCCTGTTCTTTTAAAGTTTAGTGAATGATGCTACATTAACCTTTTTTTTTTTTTGTCTGTAAACTGTTTCCCTCAGCCTCCTCCTCCTTCTGCTTCCTGTGATGTTGTGCAAAAGGAGGAAGTCCTGGACATTTGCACTTCTTGTGCTGCTGTTGCTGCCTCCTCCTGCCCCCAAGACCTGAGCAGAGTCCGAACTGTCACATGCACGTAAGGACTTTCAGATGTTGTCCATGTAGGTGTGTCAGGTGTGTATAATAAGTGTGACTGTTCTGACCCGGTGTTAGTCTGTAGTTTCCTGCTGCAGATGGGAGGCCAACAGGTAGAGGTGGGAAGATGTCAGTAGGTGGGTGTTGTATGTTTGTTGTGCATATTACAGGTGTGTCTGTTCTGACCTGGTGTTTATGTGCAGTTTCCTGCTGCAGATGGGAGGCCGACAGGTGGAGGTAAGCGGATGTCAGCGGGTCTGTGAGAGGGTATTCATAGAACGTCGATGCTGCCTCCACCACTGGGGTCCACTGTGTCTACGTAAGATTCAAACACACAACAATTAAGTCAAGTTACAACTGTCAAAACAACACCATACTGTGTGTAAAATCACTAATATGTACAGAAGGCATGTGTTAGACTACGTCAGTTCAGATGTGGTTTGTGGTCATTGGTCTGAGGAGAATAATGAAAATAATAAATGTGAGAGTCAGAGACAGACAGACACATGGATGCACAGTAAATTGAACTATAACTTAAAAACTAAAACAGTGGAAAGTTGCCTAAAAACAGCAAATCACTTGTCTTCTTTAACTCAAATTTCCAAAGAAGAAGAAGAAGCAGAGCCAGTAGAACCCCTGAAGGATGACACTGCTTTATTAATTCAGCCCTATACGCTATACATGCCTATACCTTGTAAGTCTCTTTGGATTTGCCAAATGTAATGTAATGTAATTCAGAGATCCAGGTAGGGTAGTACAATTTAGCAGTTACATATTTATCATGTCCTAATTTTTATTCTACAGTTAGTTTATTTATTAGGGCCTACAATATGTCTACCAGTTGTGATTTGAGGCCCAATAAATATGAAGTTCAATACCCATCAGATACACAGGTTGATTTGATTCAGGGACTGGCATGGACCCAGACAGAAGACACAGACACAGATGGGGATTGGACTCAACACATACAGGAACACAGATTTCCAATAGAGAAACAGACTTTGGGGAAGTTGGGATTGACAAATCCCAAACCATCACAGGCAGACAGGAACCTGGATTCACAAAAACAGATCTCTTAGTCCAAGGCAGAATATGGTCAGATTTCCAGGGTAGAGACAAGGAGACCTGGTCAAGAACAGGTGAGGTTGGAACCAAGAACTCGGGTCAGAAAACAACACTGGAAAGTGGTGCATGCCCTGAACAAGCTGGCACTGGTTGAATGGACCAGAGCTGCTTGTATGTCGGCCAGCTGAGTAGATATACCTGTGAGCAACAGGTGGAGCTGATATGGCGCATGAGGTGAGGTAAGGTGAGGTGAAGGAGACAGCTACTAAGCAAACTGTGACACAAATAAAGTTTCTGTCACCACATTAAACTCTAGAGAGTAAAAACTGGTGTCTTCATCCTGTTCAACAACTTCCTTCAATGTATAGGGATTATGTGTAATACGTCATACAATCATCTTCTGTTCTGCAATACTAATTCAATATTTATCAAAATATAAATGCATTCCTCTCTGCATGCCTCTCAGACTTGAGTTCATAGAGGCACATACTGTTGGTACTATAAATATTGTGTTTATTTATATTTTAAGTCTATTTTTATTTTTATTTTATTTTTTATTCCACTCTATTCTTGTCTTACTTTTGTAAAAAAAAAACAAAAAAAAAAAACCATGCCACGAAAAGGGAGGCAAGGGGTAGTATTTTTGGTTCGGTTTGTTTATTCATTTGTTTGTTTACTTGTTTGTTAACACTCTAGCAGCAAAACTATTGTTTGAATTCATACCAAATTGGGTTTATAGATTGCCAGTGATCCAGAATAAATGTGATTACATTTTTGGAAAAGTTAATATATATATATTTTTTAACGAATTTTTAAAATATTTTTCCTCTCCCATTTAATAATGGGCTAAATTTCAAATGCCTATAAAATTGAATTGAATAATATTGAATTCACTTCAAACTTGGTATAGAGGTTCCAGGGTCCTGTCTGCTTGTGACAGGCAATTAATATATTGACATCAGCACACACTGATGACATCAGTTGGATCAATGACAAAATAAGGTACAATATGTGCGAGGAGTGGGGTTTGTTGTGCCTAGCATCACTTGTTTCTTTGTTTGTTAACACTCTAGCAGCAAAAATATTGCTTCAGTTCATACCAAATTGGGTTTATAGATTGCCAGTGATGCAGAATAGATCTGATTATAAAACATTTGTCCCCCCCTCCCATTTATTTTTAATTGCCAAAATATCTGTAGCAGCAAACCTATTGGCTGAATTCATACCAGATTGGGTTTGACCCGAAATATATTTCATTTTGATGTATAGTTTATATATTTCAGTTTGATGTATGTTTTAATGTATTTTATTGTATTTTATTTATGCATGTTTTTATGCATTTCAGTCTGACGTATATAAACCTGTTTGTCAGTTTTAACACATGTTTCTATTGTTCGCAGCTTGTCCACGTTGGTCAGGAAACACCTGTAACTCCCATGGGAACTGCGTGGATGGCGACCATGGCAATGGAACCTGCATCTGTGATGTCAGTATTTACCTGTTAATGTTTGGACATATTTATTCAAGTGCTTTAAAATTTCAACAAATATTTTACTTTTGCTTTGGGTTTTACTTTGAAGATGTTTTAGTTTTTGTTTTTACAAAGGTCCCACATTGTGCAAAACTGTTTTATTATAAATGATGCCCTTATACCATTATTGATGGTATCAATTGTTCATAATTTTTTTTACATGTGACAATTTTGTTTGACAATTTCATGAGTTGCTGGTTTTAGTTTTGGTTTTCATCAACTCATATAACAATAGTCTTCATATTGAATACATATTTGTCATGTAGAGGGAATCGCCCAGTGGAATCAGTTCCTGTCCATAAGTGTGTGTCTGCCGCTCAAACCTCTGTTGTGGTTTTAACATCTTTCTCTTGGTTTGTGTTCAGGAAAATTTCTCTGGTTTTGCATGTCAGGAATGTAAGAATCCAAATGCCTTTGGATCCAACTGTGACAAAGGTGGGTTCAGCATGTGATGAAGGTCAAACGCTAAGTGTTCAATGAAATCTAGTGTGTGTGTGTGTGTGTTTGCAGAGTGTGACTGTGTTCACGGAGTCTGTAACAAAGGCCCAGACGGTGACGGACAGTGTTGGTGTCAGGCTCCGTACACTGGGGAGCGCTGTGATCAAGGTAATAATCACCTTTGATTTTTAGTCATTACCAACATTGATGTTAATTTAGATTCTCTGTGTGTTCTGCAGTTATTTTTAGGGACCAAGCCTGCAGGGTGAAGGCTCTCTCACACACTAACACAGTGTGGAAGAGCCTTTGCCCAGCGAGCAAAGGCCCTATTGTATTTCATTCATTTTTTCTCAACTGGATTTTGACCCTCTAAATATGCTCAAAAACTCAAATTTGGCTTGCTGGTCAAGTCTGATGAAAAATTTGCTAAAATGAAAAAAATGTCACCGTTACATCCCATAATGAGCTCTCTAGCACCCCCTAAGTGAAAAAAACAATCACAAAAAATGAACAAAATGGCCTTAGCAACCAGTAGGAATGTCGCAGAAACATCAAACCACCATCAAAAGTTGCATCTTATCTGACAATGCATACCCTGATACCCATGACTTATTTCATACAAAAAGTTCTCCGACTAGTGTGATTATTGCAGAGACGAGCCATTGGGTGAAAAAGATTACAGAATTAGCAGATCAAAAAAAGTTGGTCATAACTTTGTAATTAAGGTCTTATTTTGTTTTTTTTAGTACAAGCCCTTAAATTTGCGAAATTTTACACCCAAAATTTTATTTTTCAAATTTACCCAACATGTTGTGTATATTGTGACTTTCACAAGCCTCTCCAGAATTGTCTCGTGAAATATATTTACAAAATGGTAAGGAAGCAGTGTCTCCAAATGATTTATAGGATGCAGTAAAGGTAGTTGTTTGAGGTAAAGTTACTGCCCTCATGGCTTTTTGGAAAAAAAAAACCAACCCAAAAAAACAGAGAAGACTTGTTGAACTACAAGAGGTGATGTCATTAGAAATTAGAGGTACTGAACAAAAAGATCCTCAGACATAAACTAGAATATAAACTAAATTAAACAAGATATAAATTGTATATATGATGAGTAAATTTAGAAGCAACATAAATTGACCAAAAACAGTATTATGTAACAGGTACTAGGGCAATGAAACTGCTTTCCTAAAGTATATGAAAACAAAAATTTATAAGATTTGAAACCCGACACAAAAGGTTTGAGTAAATCTGTGAATATTCAACAGGCTTTTAAAAATATTTGATGACGATCTATAATACTCAACTGGCCATGACAGATATTACAATAATAGAGACTTTTCTAAGTTCACTAGACTTAACTTCTGCAGAGATAACAGCAGAAAAACTGAATAAAGCCATTTTGAGGTTGAAAGCTAATAAGAAATGGTATAAAACATTTAACCTTCAAAGAAAACCTGTGCTGCTTAACTGTTTTAGTCATACACTGAGAACAAGGGAAGTCCCCCAATCATAGAAGGAAGCAGTTATTTCTATCATCCCAAAAGAAGGTAATGATAAAGAATGCAGCTCATACAGCCCAATACCAGACTTGAATATAGACTATAAATTATTTGTTTCAATCTTATCTAAGAGACTGGAATCCATTGTCCAATGTCTGAAAGACATTATAACAGCCTGCATCAATGGACTATATTCACTCTGAACCTGTGGTTTAAGGTTACAAATAGAGAGACTGGCAAGGGTATTGAATTGGGTAGCATATGATCCAGAATTTGAGTCTGCTAGATTGGACGGGGGCTTTTTAACAATTGGTTGAGAGCTATCATGTGTGTTTGTTCCTGCACCTCAAACAGTAAATTTCACAGTTTTGAGTCGACTTCCCAACTTCCCTTTTCAACTTCACATTTGGACTGGAAAAATACAACTTCCATAGATACCTGAAAGCCAGAGGCTATTATAATAAAACAAATTAAAGTAAAACAGAAGGAATGCAACTTGATTTCTGTACTTCACAATACATATAAAAAAGATGAAATCTTAGTGGATATGTGGAAGTGTACAAGGTTCTAAAAATCATTCTACTGTACCCATTAAACAAAATTTGGAGAAGAGTCAGAAACAAAATGGACTGCAGTTGTATAGTGCTTTTCTACACCTTGGTACTCAAATTGCTTTACAAAGCCTCACATTCACCCATACCAGTAGGTGACTACTATGCAAGGCACTACCATGCCAGACCTACTTGGAGCAATTTAGAGTTCAGTGTCTTGGTCAGACCCACTTCGACATGTGGGAGCCAGAATTTGAACCACCAACCCTTTGGCCATTGGACAACCCACTCTACCAACTGAGCCACAGCCAATGAAACACAAATATCAGAAGAGATCTCGATGGAAATATGTGACCATTGCAAACTGTTGTTCAGAGAGTTTGGCTGGAAGAATGTATGGACTTTTTTTTTAAACTTCTAAAATAACAGCACTGCAAACAGGCACACAGAGCCAAGGTGTCTGTTGGAGACCATGTGGAAACTTTATGGCTAATGACTTTCATGCTTTTTGGGCCTGTCCAGAAACCCAGTCATACTGGATGGTAAGATAAATAAAATATTAGGGGTGGATTTAGATTATGCCTGTGGGCCCCACCCACTGAGGGAAGCAGAAGGGTGCCTTGTGGATCGGGCAGCAGACCAAGCCAGGGGACAGGAGCTGGCTTTTGGAACATGGAACAACACCTCTCTGGCTGGGATGGAGCTGGAGCTTGTGGAAGAGGTTGAGCTTTACCAGCTAGATATAGTCAGCTTCACCTTGACATTCGGCTGTGGAACCGAAGTCCTTAATGCTGCATGCACACCAAAAGCGATCGGAGCGACCAGGTAGCTGAGGTCGCTGAAGAAGCTTTGCTGTTGGATTATCTTTGGTCGCTTGTGACATCACATTGCTCTTATCCTCATGTCCAGAGCAAATGAAATGCGCTCCCGCTTAATGTAAGTGTGTTCCATAAATTCAGACACGGTGCCCCGGTTTAATCATCATATCGACATGAAAGATCAGGACGTGGTTGTGTGCGCTAGCTTGTTGTTCCTGCAGGAACAGCTTCAGAGTTCTTGCCAGAGGAGGAGGAGAAATCAAAATATCGTGCAAACAAACTCACCGCTCCACTCTCCAACAACCTCACTCACTGTCTCCCAAGTGTCGTTTTTTGTTGTTCCTGTAAGCAAAAACGGTTGGATCGTGCAATAACTTACGGGCGGACACCGCAGCTATTAAGTTTTCAGTTGCCATTGTAACTTTTAATTTGGAACTAAAGTTTACTCTGTGTGTTTCTACGTACCCACCAGCTTGTCGGACCCTGGCTTTCTGATTTTTCATTGGTTTTCGCCAAACCGCGTCACAGCTCATTACCATAAGATAAAATGACTTTTAATCGCTGAAATACGCTCCGCTCGCCCAGGTCGCTTCGCCCCCGTCGAATTTGCTCTGGTCGCTGACCCTCCATAGAGAAATAATGACTTCCGGTGCTCTGGACGCTTTGGTCGCTTTTGGTGTACACGCACAGTAAGAGGGGTTGGACTCTTTGCTTTGCTGGAGTTGATCTGGCTGAGAAGTACAGGGCAGAGCTGGGGTTTTTGATAACTCCCAGGCTCTCTGCAATGTTGGAGTTTACCCCGGTGGCTGAAAGAATTGCTTGCCTGCACCTTTGGGTCAGGAAGCAGGACGAGACTGTTGTCAGTGGTTATACAATGTACAACACTAACGAATAACTACCCTCTTAGGAGTCCCTGGGATGGGTGTTGGAAAGTGCCCCAAAGGGGGACTCTATTGTCTAACTGGGGGACTTCAATGCTCACATGGGCAATGACAGCATGACCTGATGATCTATGTACATGATCTACACCAGTATAGTGGAATAGAGCGTACGGTTGGCAGTTGACCCTCAGATCAAGGAGGAGCAAAGTGGTTGGTGTCCCAGACGTGGAAACGTGGACCTTTGCTAGGGAGCTAGGGAGTTTGCCCATCCAGTCCACATGTGTTTTGTGTATCTGGAGAAGGCTTACGATCATGTCCCCAGGGGCATCCTGTGGGGTGTGCTCCAGGAGTATGGGGTGGATGCCCCCTTGCTATTGGCCATTCAGTCTCTGTATCAAAGGAGTGTGAGCCTGGTCTATGTAGCCAGTCATAAATTGGACTTGTTACTGGTGAGGGTTGGACTCTGCCAGGACTGCCCTATGTCACCAGTTCTGTTCATATCTTTTAAGGACAGAATTTCTAGGCACAGCCAGGTGGGGGAGAGGGCCGAGTTTGGTAGCAGGAGGATCTCATTCTGCTTTTTGTGGATGATGTGGTCCTCCTACTTACATTGAGCGGCGACCTCCTCCTCCTCTTGCTGGGGCAGTTTGCAGCCAAGTGTGAAACAGTTGGGATGAAGATCTGCACCTCCATGTCTGACTACATGGTTTGCAGCAACTAATAAGGGGTTGAGTGCCCACTCCAGGTCAGGAAGGAAGTCCTGCCTCAGGTGGAGGAGTTCAAATATATTGGGAACTTATTTGTGAGTGAGGGTAAGATGCAGCGAGAAGTTGACAAGCAAATTTGGGCAGCGTCTGCGGTGAGACAGACACTACAACAGTCTGTTGAGGTGAAACTCTTGATTTACCAGTGAGTCTACGTTCTGACCCTCACCTATGATTATGATCTCTGGGTAATGACTGAAAGAATGAAGTTGTGGATACAAGCAGCTGAAATGAGTTTCCTTCACAGGGTGGCTGGGCTCAGTCTTCGAAATAGTGTGAGGAATTCAGACATCCATGAGGAACTCGGAGTAGAGCCACTGCTCCTCCATGTCGAGAACGAACCAGATAAGGTGGTGAGGGCATGTAGTGAGGATGCCTCCCTGGGGAGGTGTTTCAGGTATGTCCATCTGAGAGGAGACCTTGGGGCTGACCCAGGACATGCTGAAGGGATTATATATGTCAGCTGACCTGGAAACATGTTGGGATTACCCCAGAAGAGCTGGTGGTAGTGGATGGGGAGAGGGCTGTCTGGACTTCTTTACTGAGGCTGCTGCCCCTGTGTCTCGGACCTGGATAAGTGGATGAAGACGAGTATGAGTATGAGATTTAGATTACTCTATTGTTACTTTATACCTCAGTAAAATATCAGAAACTGTCCTACAGAAGGATAAATTCTTATTGAAGATACTTTTGGCAAGTAGTAGGAAAGGTATAACCCAAAAATGATTGCAACTGGACTCATCAGCATTGGACCAGTGGAATAGGATTAGGAGTATATGGAATGACTCAGTTTTGTATTAAGACTTGAGATGGAGAAATGTAGTGAACGCTGGGAAAATTGGGTTGTGTATGCACCTTGAATAGTGTGACCATGATTGTACCGTGATGTACAGTATAGCTATGTTTGACTCGGATCATTTGAGGGATTTGGATCATTCTGAGTCACTTGGTAATATGAGCCAGGTTGTGTGAGTCACTTGAGACAAAATGGGCCGATTAAATGTTTGCAAAATGACTCGAGCCATAAAAAGCATACACACTTACCTTTATGTGTTACTATTTTCTCCTACCATGAACCTTTAGGTATATTTCTAAAGTCTGCAAGTAAAGTGATTTAGGCCCTATGGTTTTCTATTTACCAATAACATAAATTGCATATATTTATAAAATTGATAGAATTGTATTTGAAGTAAAAATAATTAAGACAGGCAACAAGCAACTCAATTGGTAAGCACTGCAGATTTTTAATAACGGCACCGGAG
>JAPSES010056875.1:0-11535 GCA_029822895.1 Maxillicosta whitleyi | reverse complement strand
CTTCTGGATCACCCCTAAAAGTTAATCATTTCTTCCTTGTGCCATTGCCAACAAATCCTGAAAATTTCATCAAAATCCGTCGATAACTTTTTGAGTTATTACCTTGGCGGTGGTAAAAATACACTAAATTGAAGAAAAAAGAGATAAAAACAACTTAATAATGATGAAAACTGATGTCAAAGATGAAACAGACAGTGATGGAGAACATACATATGTAATGTTTCTCACTGATTCACACATCGGAGTTGTTAATAATTGCTATTTTCAGTCTAATGTTTTTGATTAGATTAGAAGTTAGAGCGGTTAATCATCATCTCATGATATTGACGTGACTTGAGGTTCAGTTCAATATAAACTTACTTCAATGACTGACTCTAGACTTTTATTCTTTGACGATGTTTCAGAGCCTGGACTTCACTTCTGTCACTTCTTCTACCTCTACTTCAACTGAAAGAGTGGACTTTCATCACCTCTGGATTTGTTGACAATACTCATTGATCCTTTAAAGTGGTATGAACGCGATCAGTGGACGCTGTTAACGCTGTCAGGTGTTAACTCGTAAAAGGAAACCCTCAGAGTGATGGCGGAGGAGGATCAGAGGATGTGAGAAGGCGGTTTGCTACAGATTCCTCTGAGGATCCCGGCACTTGTCTGTTCGGCAGTTCTGTTTTTATCCCACACAAAGTCCTGCCTCTCCTTCAGCTGCAGAATCAATTTAACGGCTCAGCGAGAGTCAGACTGAGCGACACCAGAGCTCAGCGACAGTTACACCGAAAAACGAGACGAGAGGAGACACACATTCAACGCGGGACTCATCTGAAGTAGCAGCAGCAGGAGGAGGAGCAGGAGGAGGAGGAGGAGGAGGAGGTGAAAAACTATAAAAAAAAAAAAAAAAAATCTGTCTTCAGCTGCATGTTGAAGCTTCAACTCACAGAAACACTTTCACTAAACAGAAACATGAGGTTTTCTGTGTACGTGTTTATATATATAATTATGTGTATATGTGTGTAGGTGTAAATATGAGTATCTCCCCTATCCATCCTGTAGCATGTGCACAGCTGTATCTTATCTTATCTTCCTGCCAATGAGTCCATTCACATCAGCAGAAAACACTAATATGATGGAAATGACATAAAACAATGCTGAGACAACAAACACGACATGATGAACCTCAATTCACACCAGATGAGTTCAAAAGTGGGGTCTGAGATGTTAAAAAAAACCAGCTCGAGTAGGCTTCATTTTGAAAAGACGCAATCAAAAAGAGATAGAGATCCGGGTGGCATGGGCATCTGGTTAGGATGCCTCCCTGGTGAGGTGTTCCAGGGACGTCCCCCCCGGCAGGAGGCCCCCGGGGAAGACCCAGGACACGCTGGAGAGACTGTCTCTGGGCTGGCCTGGGAATGCTTCGGGATCCCGCCAGATAAGCTGGACGAAGTGGAAGTGAAGTGAGAGGGAAGTCTGGGACTCCGCTTAGACAGCTGCCCCCGAGACCTGACCCGGATAAGCGGTAGAAGATGGATGGATGGATGGACGATCTACAAATTACAAGATGTTCATCTAAATAAAAGGTTCTGGTAGAAGTGCATCTACTTCCAAAGTGCATGAAGAAAGAGAAACAATTTGCTACACGTCAAGAACTCCAGCAGCAGTTATTAAATATACAGGTAGTTCTCAGGTATGTTATTTCAACTTTACGACGCCAGAGTCTCGTCCGCCATTACTGTACATACGCACTGTATACTGTACATACAGTAAGTACAGTATCTTATTTTTTACTTTATTTTATTAATATGAAGAATAATACATGTATTTTGATAGTTATTTAGAGATGTAGGGAGTATTTAGGAGTACTAAAGGGTTAATTCCGACTTACGTGGAAATTTGCGTTACATCGTCAGCGTAAGAACAGAAATCGTTCGTAACCCGAGGAAATATGAAACACAGAAAAACACAGAGACGATTAAAGACGGGGATACTGACTTATTATGACAACAAACTAATAAGGTACCAGTAGGGATGTTAGCTTGAGTTCCTACTTTTCAGTATTCCTTACATTTTTGTTTTCATGTTTCATATTATTATTAGATACAGCTGGTAATACTTATCTGGATGACCCCGATGAAGACCAAAAACACTTTGGTCTATATTTACAGTGCGTTCACATTCTTCCATATGAAGAACTTTAAGTGCTGCTGGAGTTCTTGACCTGAAGCAAAGTATTCTATAAATATATTATATAATAAAATGTGTTAGATCTGCTGATGGTGAGATTTATACTGCAATGCATCACTATTATACACCATTTTAAAATAGGATTATATGCAGTTTCTTTGGTACAGTATGTAATAATACACTTTATAAAATGCAGTATTTGATTTGGATGCTAATTGTAAAACAAAACCACAGTTCAATAACCACTTACTGCAACATTGTTTGGAATCAGAAGGATTAATCTGTTGTTGTGTTTGTGTTTCTTGACCTGAAGCAAATTGCCAGAGATTTACAGGTAATGGTCCTGTCTGAATAAGGCTTAGAATAAAACTAATGTAAGACACAAGACAAAAATGATATAAAACAACTGCTTTGTCACTCTTCTGCTCTTATAAACCGGAGTTGACCCATCATCCCCTGTTCCTCCACATCTATGATCAGTGAGCAGATAAAAACTGGAAACACACGGTTACAACTGCGTCTGCTTCACAAAGTTCATGTGACAGACAATCCTCAATATCCTCCACACACGCTGTCCTTCACTTCATTATCTCTGCATTTTTGTCCATCATTTTTTCACATAAATGATTGATGGTTGACACTTTTACTCACACTACAAAAGCTCTAAAAAATTGATGTTATTGCAAAAAAGTGCCGTTACATTTACTGATAAATAGGTGTCAAACATGCGGCCCGGCAGCCAAATCCGGCCCGCCAAAGGGTCCAATTTGGCCCTTGTGATGAATGTGTGAAATGTAAAAACAGATATTAAGCTATTAACAATTATTTTAGTTCAGGTTCCACATTGAGACCAATTCAATCTCAAATGGGTCCAATCATAAGAACCTATAAATACTCACAACTACAAAATTGTCTCTTTGTAAATGTAAATATTTTTGACCTTTTGACACTAAATCAAAGTATAATTTCACAAAAAAATGTAAATAGTCTAAGCAAATATGAAAGAAAAAAAATGAAAATGAAGAAAAGTCAATGCCATTTTAACAATATTCGTCCTGTTACTAAATGTTTTGTGTATTTGTAGATCTACTGTGATCTAAAAGTTATAAAGTACATGTGAAAATGATAAACTGAAGCAGAATATTGTTAAAATTACACTGATTTTTCAGTTTTTTGATGTTATTCACATTGTTTGAAAGGATAGACGTGAACATTTTCATTTTTTAGGATTTCACATAGAGAAACATAGAGAAAAGATGTGTAAAGACTATTTCACACTATAGCTGAGAGTAAAACCTTTTTCCACATGACATTGGTTTGCAGAGTAATGAATTAAAAAAGAAGCCTCTAAATGTAAAGTGCATGACTTTAAAGCTGTGAGCAGATTATTATTCTTGTGGAGGCACACCTTTACCTCTTTCAAGCTTTACACCTTCTGGAAACATAATATGTTCTTCTATATTTTACCGCTGACGGAAGCCATTTGCATCTTATTCTGTTTGAAGAACTCTCCAGTTTTAATTCTCCTCCTGCAACAATGAGCGCTCTCATCCCGTCCTTTTTGACCTCTTGTGCATTGCGACCTTCCCTGGAGTTGCAGCGTTAACGTGGTTACAAACCAGCTTTGACCTCTGGGACAATCTCCATTAGGTCCCTTAGCTCCAGGATTACATGAATGTGCCAATTAGCAGTGCGACCGCCCTTTAAAATGCACTTTTGGGGCTCCGTCGCCTCAGGGTTTGTTTAGACAGACGGTGTGATGTAATTACCCAGGATTCCAGAGGCAGAGGCAGAGCTAATGAAGACGAAGCTGTCCGAAAAGGAGAAGAGGAGCTGGACAGGAAGGAGACAGCCACTAATTAAAGCGGTGTCTCCGTTTTCTAAACATTTAGGCTGACTTTTCTGATGCGGACTGAGGCGTAAACACAAACACATAAATAATGTGAGATGTGTGGATCAGCTCAACAGGAGTCCAGAGCGTTCAATGTAATGATGCTTTATGGATTAAATCACACCTTAGACCAAAAACAGACAAAAAAACAATCTACCTTTAGCACCCAAATAGACGGTTATTGATGTTCTTAGTGCTCCTACATGTTGGAACATTAAGTGTGAATAGATTAAATACAAACCAGTGGGACTGTTGTAATATGACCTTAAATGTGGATTGTTGCAGCAAAAATGAGTCGCAAGGAAGTAAAGAGGCCTTGATTCTGGGAAATGATAATGACACTGTTCTTTTACCATTAGATAAGATCATTAGCAATCTCATTTGAAGGAAATCTCTCTTATTCTTAATGAGATTTTCCAGTGAATACTGAGCTCGATTTAACCCGTAACAAGCCGAGACCGAGGCTAATTGGTGTATGATATCACAGAGGAGGAAACAGTTTTTTCCCTGATTTTAAGAATGATATCCCTTTAACGATAAGTCAATTTGAACTAATTGTTTTTGCAGCTTGTAATCAACATAACTTCTGTTTTAACAACCCCCACCCTTTTTTGTTGTTGTCGAAGTTGTGGTAAAACACACAATACAGTCGAGCTAAACCAACTAAACTCCAGGATCGCCCAATACTATTTTTTACAAAAACAATATTTGAAATGTAAGACTAATATGATCATGACAGCCTCTTTAAAAACCATATGTCACATGTACAACAGAGAAGAGAAGGGAGTGACATACCACACTCATCATCAGCTCTGGAATATTTCATATTAGTTTTCCACTTGCTCTCAGAAATTATAAGACTGAATTATGTCTATGAAAGAAAGTTGCACCTGTCTTTATTTATTTATTTATTTATTGCCAAATTCTCTGGAGCAACATCTTCAAAAATGTATACATTTCTGTCTGGAACCAGAAGACGGAGACGAAGACATTTCAGGCATGTAAATTAAACTTTTGTGCTGTTGTTCTGTCTCATATTGTCTTAATTGCTGATTTTTTGTATTATTATTTATGTTTTGCTTGTTCATATATATTGTTGAATTTCACTGCATGTTTGAAATCAATCACTAAATCCAAATCAAACACATGCACAGTCACTTTCAATGACACACATTATTTGTTTTTTTTTTGTTTTTTTTGTATTTATTTTTATTAATTTTTAATTTATTTATTTTTCATTGCACTGGGTTTTAATACATACAAAATACAAAATTTAGATGCTATTTATCTTATTACCATGTATCTGTTTTTTTTATTTATTTTAGTACATCTTGTATTGATTCTTATTTTACTAGTTTTGAAATATATCTTACATTTTCATCTGCAGATTTGTACAGCACTTTGGGTACTTTACATTGTATTAAATGTGCCGTATAAATAAACTTGACCTTGACCTAAAAATAAAGTACAACATTGAATCATTTCCCGGCTGATCTAATGTTTAATTCATTACACCCTCCCTCTGGTGTGGTTACATCATTGCCACCACAGGGCAAATTCCTCCTCTTATACATTCTGTACTGTTCACATCGTCAACCTCTACACACACGTTCTGTTTCCCATTGATAAATGCAGGAGCATGTGCTAAAGAACCTCAGTGCGAATCTGTATGTGCTTTAATGTCAGTTATTTCTCCACAAATCCCCTCAAGTCTCCAATGTTCAAATATTTAGGCCTGTCCCAAATACTATTTCTGATGCTTTAAAGTTCCAGTGAGGATTATATTAGGGGATAAACATTACTTAAAATATTTTCCATTTTATTGAAATGTGTGAAAGTGTAGAATAGTTGCCGTGAATCAATTAGAGATGATAAAAAAAATGAGATGAATAAACAGATAAAACACACAATATATAAAACATCTCTTAGTTAATTATTTTCCTTGTACATGATAAATATCAACAGCTTATTATTATTATTACAGACACTGTTACGACTCATTGTGACTTTTAATCTTATCATATAAAACGTGTTAGATCTGCTGATGATTACACTCCAATGCATTACTATTATACATAATATTAAAATAGGACTTTGGTAAAGCATGTAATAATATATTTTATAAAAAGCGGGTTTTTTTAATTTGGGTTATGATTGTAAAGCCAAACCAAAGTTTTATAACTTCTTACCGTAGCATTGTTTGGAAGCAGAAGGATTAATGTGCTGTTGTGTTTGTGTTTGATGTGAATAATGAGTGGATCAGAGCTGTAATGACTCCATCTGAGGAAACAGCAGTGATTCTGTTCTTCTGCGATGATTAACTCTGATGTCTGTCATGATTTAATGAGACAAACCTGGAGGAGGAGACTGAAACCTGAACACAAATAATCAGATGAATGTTGGATCTCTCATTACATCCATTTCATCAAACCACAACAGACTAGATTTATTCACTCTTAATATTTATTAATTGAATCTTTTTTCGGTTTCTTTGCCATCTTTGCAGTTTTGGGTTATGTGGATAAATAATTGCCGTGATTGTAAAAAATATGAGGCAACAACTTTTTCCATTTTTTTTTTTTTTTTAATGGACTTGTCTTTTCAGTGGACAGTATTTTATTTTAATATTTTTTGGTAAAACTGTGAAACTTGTCACTTTTCAGGTGTGTGTGGTTCTTGTATTTACATATCTTCACAATTTACCAACAAACTGCTGCTTCAGTCAGTCTTTTAAAATGACAAACACATACAGATGGTATAAGATGCCACAAGGAGCTCTCTATTTACTAGTGGGTTCACTAAGGGGGATGGCCTTTTCTATGTATATATTATCTATGATGAAAATAAAATGGATAATTCACCTAAAATGAAGTCAATACTAAAGCCTGTTTTAAGACCACAGGGTGCACAGATGTTTGTTTATGTAGTGTGAAGGAATTGTGGGACAAGGTGGTAAATGTACAACTCTGAGGTAATAGATTACACACAGAAGGAGGAGGTGGAAGAGGGGAAAGAGAAGGAGGAGAAGAAGTAGGAGGAGGAAGAGAAGAGGAAGATGAAGGAGGAGGGGGAGAAGAAGAAGATGAAGAAGGAGGAGGAGAAGAAGAAAGAGAAGGAGGAAAAGAAAAACATGAACCGAGAGGAGGAGGACAAGATGAAGAATGAGGAGGAGAAGAAGAAGATGAAAGAGGACGAGGAGAAGGAGAAGAAGAAGAAAGAGAAGAAGGAGGAGCAGGAGAAGGAGGAGGAGAAGAACATGAAGGAGAGGAGCCGAAGAAGATGAAGAATGAGGAGGAGGAGAGGAAGATGAAGGAGGACAAGATGAAGGAGAAGAAGATGAAGAAGGAGGAGGAGGGGAAGGACATGAAGGAGAGGAGGAGGAGAAGATGAAGAAGGAGGAGGAGGAGAAGAAGAAGATGATGAAGAAAGAGGAGAAGGAGGAGCAGAAAGAAGAAGCAGAGGCAACGTACCTGTCGTCCATCGATGGCTCCTCTCATCTCTTTAAACGTGGCTTCGAACTCTCCGATGTAGTCGTGTTTCCCGTTGGAGTCCCAGTCCCACACGGTGCACTGAGGACAGACCACAAGCACAACTTCCACATCACAAACTCAGACAAAACACGACACCACATGCAGGATGTCGATTAGAGGCGAGGTCGGAGTGTTTTACTGTCGCTAACCATCGCCTCATTTCCTCCCTGATGAAACTCATTATCATTAACACTGAGTGGATGATCTCCGATATGAGCAGCAGGTTGTGTTTTGTCTCTAATTAGACTTTGGTGTCGTGTTGTTCATCTCAGCTGTACATCCCGACATCACAGACTTGTGTCTAAATAAATCTGAGGGTTTTGCTTCAATGGTGGAGATTTAAAGCTTTGAAACAAATGAGATTTCTGTCCCCCACTGAAAACCGAGTCAGGACACTCGGGGCTCAGCGGTGCGACCAGGAAACATCAGCACAACATCAAAGTTCAAACAATCGTTATGTTGTGCTTTGTTTCCAGGCATGATTTCACAGTTTCCATCTGAAGGCATTAGTTTCCCCACAGTCGGTCTCTGGATAATGACCGATGTCTTCAAACATTTAGAACAACACTGAAGATCACACGTGGAACAACAGAACCGTCTGCAGCCAATCAGGACCAGCCCCTGCTCTGTTCCTCTGGGAAGGAAACTTCAAATGACTTTCAGAATATTTATGGCAGATTTATGATTTTACAGTCTCTAAATGTATGCTATTATATAAAAATAATAATAATAAGGATGTACTCTGTGGTTGTTATTCATGCATTAATTTAGCATGTAAATCTCGGAAAGGTTTTGCTTCAATATAATCACGATAATTACACTTTTCTCCTTCAAAGTCTATATCTTTCATTTAGATCCAACTGCTACGGTCAGAAAAATTATCTGAGGATCTTCCACCCACACTGATAGTCCTTACCGTACCACATCATATTGGCAGCTTATGCAATTTTTTCATCATTATTTCTTTGACAGTAATAACATGTTGTACAACATTAATACGGACTAAAAATAAACACTTCAGTACCAGGTGTTGTTGGGTCCTATGAATCTGTCGTGAGTACCCCCCCTTAGATAGTGCCCCCAGGCTGTTATGCTAATGTTAGCATTAATATGTTGGGACTGTGGGAGGAAATGCAGCACTCTTGTTTTTAACTTCATTTCCCATCATGCAGTGTGGTACTACGCTTCTGTGAGTGGGAGCCAACTGCGTTCCAAAAAGACTAATCTCTGAAAATATCGGTCCTATCAACTTTTCGACATACTTAATGTGGAAACTGGACTATTCCTCAATGGTAGGTACCAAATTGGATCGGTAAAACCTTCTGAATTTGTCAGAATTGTGCCGACGCACACATCCAGATGCTCTGAGCCCTTCCAGTATTATGATAAAGAATCCACTTATAAACAGGTCTTTTTAAATGAATGTTTAGCCATGTTTCCACGACGTGGAACTGCTTCAACCTGACTCGATTCGACTCAGGTAGAAGGTACTATTGCTGGAAGCTGTTTCCATTACAGGACAGTACCCACTTTAGAGTATCTGGTCGTCATAGCGATGCCACCCTCCGTCACGTTGAGTTGCTGATAAACGTGTGTTGTCCTGTTAAGCTCACAGTGAATCTTTTCATTGGCCACCAAGGACAGAAATGTCTGAAACTCCTCAACCAACCACGACGTTGTTTATCCTACCGCTATATCAACTTCCAAATCTGGTTTGGTAAAAATGGCAGGACACGCATTGATGATGCAACGTTGCAGTGACAACTCTCTGACCAATCAGTGGTCTGCAGTGTTTACATGTCACATTTTAGTATGTCTTCACTTGTTTTAGAACCTTGGCCTAAACACTAAATATGATGATTTCTTTCGACTTTTCCCTTCGGGGGTCACCACAGCGAATCACCTTCGCATGTTGATTTTGGCACAGGTTTTTACGTCGGATACCCTTCCTGACAACACCGCGCTTGGGACCAGCTCAATAAGGCTTACGCCCCCTTGTGGTTACATTGGGATGCATAGCGTAAAGAACCTTTTTCAAGGGATCACCTGGGTCTCGAACCGTCCATCGTCCGCACCAAAGTCAGTGGCATTAACCACTGAGCTATATAGTATAAATAATATAATAGATATAATAGATAATTAATAATATATATATAATAGTAGATAATAAAGATAGATACAAAAAAATAGTACCAGATACCAGATTGCAGGTACTTTTATGTAATGAAAATGCATAAAGGTTGAGTTGAGTCGAGTCTGTACCACATAGGGGAAATGTGGCTGAAAAGTAGATCACTTGATGAATTGAGATCAGCATTTAAAATCACGGAATCACTCAGTCCTACTTTTATCTACTGACCTTTTTAGTGTGAATGTTCCATATTTGGTCTGTTTTTTTTGAAGGTCGAATATAGGCGCCACTGGTTTGTACATTCATGTCCTATAAAGATTTGTCAGTGTGAATGACAGTCTATTACTGTACTACATATGAGCGGAACCAATGGAACCAGTGGAACCGGCAGCACTGGGACCAGAGAATCCAACTGGGATTGAATCAATCAGAGTAAAATGGAATCAACTGACAGTTTGACATGATTCATGAAAAACAGACCGGAGAGACATTCCATCCACATTACTCTGCTGTGGATTCATGTGGGACCTTCAGGAACTGGGACGTTCACTCTGCATGTGTGTGTTCATGTGTTTCTAGCTTTATGAGGACCCATTCATATTGTACATCATTATACACCGACTATAGGACACGGCTCAAAGGTCGTTTACCCATAAAGATGAATTTTTCTCTCTATTTCATTTTTTAGCAATTTATCAAAATTTACTGTGATATTATCCTTTGTATTTTGCATTTCTTCATTAAAAATCAAGTATTTTTTATTTAATTCAAGATCATGTAGATTAAAAAAAATTGTCATAATATTAGAAATAGAGAACAATGAGAAAAATGTGGAATGGAAAATGTTTTCAACAAAATGTACCATTAACTGAACATAAACATAGTGTTTCCATCCACTGTCATTGATCCAACTTCATGGGTTTTACTGGTGAATCAATGTTATAGAAGATTACAGTGTTTCCATGGCAACTACAGAGCCTCTCAACATCCAAATGGGTTATATGTGATGACCCTGAAAACACGACAAACTGCATTTTACACCAATTATGTATTGATAGGTTAAAAGGAGAAGTTATTAAACATTTTATATTAGTAGATGATTTTGGTTGTTTGGGTCTTTATGGGTTAAAACTTTTAGATCAATAGATGTTTTTTTTTTTTTTTTTTTGTCCTCATATTTCCATCAGAAGGTCAACGTGCTGTTTACCATCTTCCATCTTTATACGATGGTTCTGCTGCCCATCACTACTGGATCAACTGCCTGTTTTTTCATGTGTGATGCTAACTCTACGTGAACAAACTGAACCAAATGCGTCGGCAGAGATGTTCAGTCATTCTGTGCTGCAGATGGATTAATGGTTTAATCAGATTAATCATGACGATGGATTAATCCAAATTAACTCCTTCATTTTGACAGCCCTACTTCTTTTAAATTGTGTTCTTTTCTTGCAATAATTTGACCATATTCACATCTGACCCATTAAACAGTAGTAGTGAAGTCACTGGAGCTCAGTTGGTAGAGCAGGTTGTCCAATGACCAAAGAGTTGGTGGTTCAAATCCTGGCTCCCACTGATCACATTAGGGATGTCCCAGTCCAGGTTTTTACACATCCGATACCGATATTTTTTTGCACTTCTGATCCGATACCGATACTGGCCGATACCGGCCTATACGAGCATGTATTAAAATTTAAAGTTCTTTAGCTTCCTTACTTCTTTACTTCTTTAAATGGTTTTAGTTCTCTTGATAACAGCTATCCAGCTGAATTAGGTGAGTTTGAATAATACACAATGGTTGGCAACAAGAA
>JAPSES010056854.1:0-11535 GCA_029822895.1 Maxillicosta whitleyi | reverse complement strand
CCCCCCCCCCCCCCCCCCCCCCACTCCTCTCTGTACTGTACTTATGGACATGCATTATAACAAGGTGCCTAACTTAACAAACAACCTTATCTCAGTTTAACGGTCATTTCTCCTGAGATAGTCCCACCGCTGGAAGCCTGTAAAATAAGAAAACGTATTGATTTGGTCAAATGAATTACACTTGCTAAGGTGACCCAGCAGTTTTTATTTAATTATTATTATCTCCAGCTCAGTTCCATATTTGTGCATATTTGCATATCGATCCTTGACGAGTTGTTTTGTGGAATTTTGGCGGAGATGAGCAGTAACACCCCTTACATCTGCCACATGTAGCCTGTTCATTCCAGGTACATGGACCACCAACTCAAATTCTAATAGGCTTCCACAAATATTTCTGTGTCTTGTAGGTCTGGTTTGTACACATAATATATTGTAAACAAAAACGATGGAACCTCTGTCAGAATCTGTGACAGAAATCCTGAACTTTGGGGTCTTGTCTAATGACACTGGGTGTAGACTGTTTAAGAGTGTGCAAATGTAACATGGTCATGGAACATCCAAATTCTAGAGGGTTTTTTTTAACACATACTTGATTCAATTTAATTTCAATCCATTTTTATTTATGTAAGCAATAATTAGTTATTGGATTAATACAAGTCGTAATACTAATACGATCATGGCATGTGTGATCTGGAAATGAAATGTTTGCTGCTGCGAGTGCCTAAAACTTATCCTATTCGACCAATATTCTTCATATCTTTGGGGGGAAAAAAAACCTTATTGTGAGATTTCTACCTGTGACCTTATCTTAGTAAAGTTCACGCTACCAACGGCTGAATTTCACTTAAAGACTAGAGGTTTTTTTTTCTTTATTTAGTAGACCAAAGTTGTGAGGGAACTTTATCCTGTTTTTAATGTCAGTGTTGCCCACACAGTGTCTGTATGTGTGTCCTCAGAGTCATTCACAGCAGACCACAAACCACTGATGGGAGAAGCTCCGGAGGTCAGAGGTTTCTTCCTGGGCTGTGGCTTCAACAGTGCTGGTAGGTGCTGCTGGGATTAAAACAGAAGAAACAGACAGTTACGTGCATCACAGCTATGGCCAGAACAGTCTGTATCCCCATTTTGTATTTAAAAAAAAAAAAAGGTATTACATTCCTAAGTGATTATATTTGGAGAACAGGTTGTTAACTTCATAAATGGTACACCCCTAACAGTTCAATACAAGCATGTATTGTGGTATCGGCTCATTTGTGATTTTCAAATGACATTTCAGGACAAATCGCATTTACATTACAGCTTTACAAGATGACGGACTTAGGAAATTCTACTGTCAGTGGTAGGAGTCGGACGTGAAGCCCAGGCTTGGTGCACTGAGCGTAGCTGACCAGAGCCCTGGCTGTGTGCTGCACCCAGTCTGGCCCCTGTGTACATTATGTATGTAATTCTGTCTGCTTTCCAGGAGCAGTATCACTGGGAATAGTGGAGGCAGTAGAATAATTTCCATAAATAGTGGCACTTTTCAAAGAGCGACTGTGTGAGTTAGTGGAAAAACTACCTACATATTTATGATAAACCTCCCTTCTCAATATTAACATTATTATTCACATTAGTAAAACCTTCTCTGTTGTTGCCATGTTGGTTATTGTTGACTTTCTTCTTCTTTTTCTCAAAAAACGTTACTTTTTTTTGTGGTATTCACCCACGATGGTTAAGAGTTTTTTTTTAATTAAGAGTGGCGCCCTCTGGTGGTTGAGTGAGAAACTATGGGGAGAATTTTGTTCCCTTTAAACATCAATGAAAAAGAATCGATTTGAACCATAAAAGAGATTTGAGAGCTAACAACAATTAGGGGCAATAAAAAAAAAAAACATTCAGTTTGCTTATCAATCAGTCCTGTTTCTTGTGAGTTAAAAACTTTTACTTGAGACAAAAAGGTTTGCTTATGAATTTCACTACAGTTCATGGGCTGATGGATGAGAGAAGAGTTTCTATTAGCTTCTATGGGTTTGACCTGGCTGCAGTGCCGGCTCCAGTGTGCTTGCAGCAGCAGGGCATTATTATTCATTACGTCTTATTCTTCATGTGAATGTACAGGCTGTAGCCTACGCCATTTAGCATAATTCACTACTTATGGGAAACATTTAAATTTCGAAGAGCAATAGACGTCCCAGTAACGTAACGCAAGGAAGAAGTGGGTTGAACGCAGAAGCTGGAGTCAGCGCTGGTGCCAAGTCCCGTAGCCGGTGTTGTGCTTAAGCCGGCGCTTTAGCCAGATCAAACCCACCAATAGAAAGTCTTCTTTCATCCATCACCGTAGGCCCCGCTCACAAAGTGCAGGTAAATTCACAAGCAAAACTTTTGAAGTTGCAAACAAAAGAGAAGTGAAACTTGAAATATCAAGCAAAAGTTTTTAAGTCACATACAAAGTGGACTGATCTATAAGCAAAATGATGTTTTTTTTTTTTTTTTTTTTATTGCCACTATTGTTGTTTACTCTCAAATCTCTTTTTTTTGGTTACAAATTTATTCTTTTGCGTTGATGGATAAAGCAACAAAATTCTTTCCATAAGAAACCTTCATTCCAATATACACGACGCACCATAACGTTAGAAACAGAAGTACCTATTTACGTATGTAAAGTGAGCATAAATGAGCCTTAAGGCTCTCCACCAGAGCCCAGTTCCATTTCGGTGCACAGCCGGCCTCTGCATCTGAACTGTACCGTGAACTGTGACTCTAAAACTGCAATACGTACCGAATTGTGGAAAACCTTTATCGTTGCATTGCTAATTGCCACTGAGAGTTGTAGGCTTTTAAAAACTTTGCGGTGTAGAGTACTCCCTTGGGCAACAATGTAATGATCGAGCTGGAGGGGTCAGAGGAGTCTCCTAAGAAAGTAGATGTCTAAAGAACAAGGGACGAAAACAAACAAGAAAAAACGGCCTGGAAGTGCGCCTGTATTTCCCAGACTCTGACCCGGTCTCTGCTGGTCTCTGTGGACACTCTCAAGGCACAAATGAATAATGGAGTGCTTTTCATTTTTATTGAGTCCACAGAGAGCAAACAAATACAAACAACCAGAGTCACTCCATTAATACACTTACACTTATACGTTTACCTCTGACATTAGATGGGGTGGAATGTAAGTACGTCAGTGGTCTAAAAACCCAGTCAGAGGCAGCGTCAAGGGACAAATAATTGACATCACCATTAATCTACAGTTTTAGGAAGGATTTTTTTTATTGCATAAGAGCAGGCGGTCCAGTTCAAGGGTTGTTCTGATAAGAGGTGCAGACAAGTAGAGGACTAATGAAGGACTAAATGAATACCTTCTTAGATGTTCTTTCTCTGATTTTTGTTCCAGAAATGCATTCATGTTTTTGCCTAAATATATTATCAATGAACTTCTGATTTCCTTTATTTGTTTTTACATATTATCCTACAATGCATACCTTAATACCTGTTTTGCTAAATGGTATTAATGGTTATTTCATGCAAATCACAGATAATAAATCATGTTTTATAATTATCAAAAAACAAAAATGTAAAGTTTTCCCTGATTTCACTCTCAAATACATAGTTTAATACTTCTATTATTACTACTATTATAATACTTTTAATATTATTGTTATTAAGGGCTGCACATTTATGACCAAAATCCAGATGTTGGTTATTAGATGACAAATATATCATTATATAGTACACCCTCTGTAAATACTATTAAATATTTTGGGTAAAATAACCACATAGAGGTACAATTGTTATTCAAATTAGTATTATATTTACAAATCAAAGGCACATAGTCAGAGTTATTTCTATCTTCTACAAATATGGTAGCCCCTCTTAGTTTTTTGGCCCTGTTGTGTCGCAGAACTTGAGGATGTCTCATTCAGCTCGGCAAAAATGTTTTTGGAAACATTCCAATGATTTTACAGGTTAATTTAATTGGCTTTTTAAAGTGACACCAAGCTAATACAAACCTAATGTTTGTGAAATACGTATTGAGTTGACAAATAGAGTAGTTTCTGTTATTAATGTGGGCTTAGGATGAGCTCATTGAAATGGGCCCAGCATCACTGATTTCACACCTGGTAGCAGTGACTTGATAATTAAGGATTTTCCAGTGCTCACACACACACACACACACACACACACACACACACACACCTACTCCACCTCCACATTTACATGCATGCAGGCACGCTCCCAAATAGAAAGTTTCTGACTACTTTTAATCAAGGCAGGGTTTGAAAGGTAGTTACTGTTCATGTCTCCAGTATTTTTCACCTGCCACATCTTTCTTTCCCACTTATTCTACTTGTGACAGATCCTTTTTCATTCTGTTACAGAAGAGCACACACATGGACTCACAAATCTTCCTGTCATGACTACATTACCTTGCACAAAACATATTTTTTTTGCCCTCCTATGCTGTTTGCATAGCTGATGAAAACAAATGTTATACTATAATTCTTGTTTACATGCAGCTGTGACTACCTCAATTTAAGTTTTTTTTTTTTTTTTTTTCCAGACTTTTCCATCAGTGACAAACGCTCCGCTGTTAGAATGCGGTGTTTCTTCAAACTCCATCTTTGAAGCTTTTTGATATTCATGCATATCCAAAGTCATGTTGATGTTCTGTTGCATAATGTTTAAAAGAAGAAATGTCTGTTTTTGACCAGAAATGGGTACTTTTCTTTTCATTTGGGGTAAACCTGAAAATAAGATACATATTCTGAATGTGCTGTACACACAGTCAAAGAATCCTCATAAAATGCGAATAATGTCCGTATATCACATATTTTAGTCAGAAAATTCAGAAAGGAATACGCAGTTTTCATGACCCCTGTCATATCTGCCATCTGAGGAATATTCATGGACATTTTAACATGGTCACATGACACAGCAATAGGAGACAATAGAAGCTCCAGTTTAAAAACCATCAGATCAAAGTGCAAACATTTACTATTCTGTTGCATCTTACATTTCCAGTTATTTAATATTATTTAGTGGGTTTTATTACAGTTGCCAAGCAATCTTCATACCCTGTTTACTGTCTGAAGTTACAGTTTGTTGCTTGGCAACCTCAACTTACTTACTTTTGGTGTCAGAAGAATCACACTGAGCCTTTCCTTTCTGAGTGCATTGATTTATTATGATTATACTCTATTTCTATGCTACCTTTTACACAGCTGGGTCACTACCCTGCTTGTAATCACAATAATGATCACCTTCCTTGATATAGTATAAATACTAGGTCTTTTTCCCCTCATTCATTATAGGCACAGAAAAATGCATTGTTAAGTTGTATTTAAGGCAGAACGCCACAAAGGATGAGAAAACTATTGAGTTCAGTAGCAGTAGCATAATGCTTTTAGCAGCAGTCACAGACGCATTTATTGGCAAAACATCACTCTGTAGCCTTTGAGGAGCAATTTTGCTTTGAAAGATCAAGGTAGAAATGGTGATGGATGGTAATGACAGTTTTGAAAGGGGCACAAGCAGTAAGGAAGCAGAAGTTCAAGTTATAGTGAAAGTTTCACAGACTATATTCCAGTGTGGAATAAGGCCTGGGTTTAAACTGGCAGTGGATTGATGCAGTTCTACACAAATGCCAGCTCTTAAACCCTAAAAGCTTAATAAATGGTTGTAAAGTAGTCTGTTTAAATACTCATCAAAATAGGGGTGATGTTGGTGAAATGCATATATCACATATCACTGATTCTATAAAGTTCGAAGACTAAAGTGACTGAAAATAGGGTTATTTTCCACACATGTAATTGAAAGTATATTAAATTACTTTTCCTATGTAACATTTATTGATACATTAAGTATTTTTATTCATTATGACCCATTGTATTTGGTCACCCATCAGTGTTCTTGCATAATTAATATTAACATAGTAATTTGCACATTTTCAATAGAAAAATTTAATGACAGTATATTTCACTAAACATAATGTTAAAACTTAAAACCATTGTATTGTCTACAAACATCGTTTCAGCCTGATAGATTTCATCTGCACTTGTGCTGTAATTCACAACTTCATACTGCTTTTGTATCATCTTGGTGAGCTCTATCAGCAGAAATTAAATACTGCACATTTAAAGCTCCAACTTTTTCCACTATTAAAGTCATGCTTAGGGGTTGGGGGTTGTTTGCACCTTTACCAGCAAACAGTATTTTTTCCTGTACCAACTTCCCATTTTAACAACAAAAACATTGCACAAACATTGCACAAATCATTCATTCACTCAAAGGAAGTTAACAACATATTTTACAACAATGCGTTTAGTCAGATGCCTCCACTTTCCAGAGATCATTATCTATTCATGCTGTGAATATTTTTGGCCAGATTTGAAGATATTTTGTCCAATCTTTCTTGAAATATCTTTAATGATAACTGACCGACAGATGGGCCTTAATCTAATAAACATGTAATAGAGATGCACCATAGATGCAGCTATAAATAAACATATTTACTTGAAGATGTCTGTTTAAGTAATCTCATATAATAAAAATGCATAAAAGCTGACACTGATTAGATTTGAGCCTTAGATATTACTCTCAAATGATATCTAGCATGTCTTGATAGTCAGTACCTAAACAATTCGGTCGATGCTATAAAAATGTTAAAGATGATGAGCCTCAGCAGTGTTTTTATTAATACAGTCTTAACCCCTTGTCTGAGCTGAGTGCACAGATATTGACAATGACATTAATGTTAACATATGTATTCTAGCACATTGACCCCTGCAGAACTAAGGGTCATATTAATACCGATATCTAGGGAGTGAAGTTAGTAAATACGTCCTGTTTTTAATTTAATTTCCCATTATGCAGCGTGGTCCTGTGCTTCTTGTCAACCATCACAGTCAACACAACATGATTGTAAGGCTATTATATCTCCCAAAATATTGGTCCTATGAACTTGCTGAGATATTTAAAGTGGACTATTCCTCAACTATGGGTGCCAAACTGGTCAGTTAAAAACTCAGATATAGTTCATCAGTATATCATCACACTTGTTTTGATAGAAGAGGACACTGTCTCCAGTCCAGGATGATAGTAGTATGTTTTATTTCACTTAAAAACTATGATTGAATAGCTTGTGGCATCACTGTAAATGTCAGGAAAGAGAGACAATACATATCTAAAGCTAGTCAGTGAGCAATGCAGAACAGAGCGGGGGGTGATGGATGATGACAGAGATAGGAACAAATGTTTGCGGATGATGATAGAGTGAGACGCAGAGTGGCGAAGTGAAAGAGGAAGTATGGAGAGAATGACAAGATGAGTGGAAGCACAAACAGGAGGCTTCACAGCAGATACATGCTCACACATCAGCACGGTTATCTCAGGTGACATTCATCAGTGCCACCTCGCTTTGCTCGTTGTCTCCACGGTGTCTTGGGAGAACTCCATCATCCCCTCCCACTTTTCTCTCTCTCTCTCTGTGTCTTTCTATGTCTATGTCCATCCCATTGTCTGTCCATCCGCCATTTAAATGTCCATTCAAGCCTGGCTCAGAGTGACGGTGCCTGCAGATGAGTGGTGATGAGAGGTGGAGGGACAGGGGTGAAAGACAGATGCAACGACGTGCCGGCTACACTGCTCCCTATTGATGTGGTTCTTCTAACGCATACAGCAGTTTATTAATGCGTACACACCACAAACACACATTAGAGGGCTGTTGCTTAAATGGAGATGCTCGTAAACTTAACACATTATGGGCTAGACGTATAGAATATTGAGTTTCTTGTTCGTGTTTGTTGGGTTGAAATAAACCCTATGGGTGTAGCCATTGAGGTCCGATTTCTCAGGGCCAGCTGTGAGCTGAGGTCGTAGCATGTTGGAACAAAGGTCAAAGCCGTTCTGTGTATGTTGTATGACATATAGTGGGTCTAGGAAAGGAGAAAAGTTCTATTGTCTATTTAACGTCTGATCCCTTCTGTTATATTCTCTTCTGTTTCATGCAATGGATAGGACTGATATTTTACTTTTTTTAAATGGAATTTTGCATTTTAAAACACTTCCACGTGGTCTACATAAACTGTAATAATCTGCTTGGGTCTGAATTCTTTATTAATTCAACTCTAAAGGTCCATCTTCAATCCTGTTTCTGCGTAATGACACCAGAAAGGCGGTTTAGAGCGCTGCCCCTTTAAATGCATATGAGCCACTTCATGCCCCGCCCCCTCCAGGTTGTTGGCTGTGCTGCTCTGTCCTGTTCAAACGACAACTGAATATTTTAGGGAATCGGCTCAAACTTTGGACATATTTTCAGTTTTTACTACAACCACTGCTGCTGATAAACAGTTATGTCGTACTCAGGTAAATGTTCAGCTGAAGTCTGGACCTTATATGTGCAAATGTTGTAGAGTTATAGACATAATAAATTAAGAAAGAATTGAAACAGGTTGCAGAAATCCACTCAGTTTTTGCCAAAAATGAATCTAAAAATAGCTTTGCAGGACCTGGAGGGTTCAAATTCAAACTTTATGAACTATTAGGGTCCAAATACACAAATTAATGAAAAGTGGGTTTAGAAAAGTAAACAATCATTGAAAGAACAAACATGTTAGAGGCAGTGTGGTCAAATAAATGCAAACTATGTACATATCTTCTGGTGTTGCCCCAAAATAGAACCGTTTTGGGATCAAGTCAACTCTGCTTAGCATATACGGTTACCAAGAATTGTTCACCATATGTTTGGGAAATATAAGTACAGTTATACTGAAAGAAGATAATTACTTGCAGGAAGGCCATAACAAGAAACTGGCTTTCTACAGACCCACTTAGATACAAACAATGGTTAGATATAGTACAGGAAATACATGTGATGGAATAAATGACTTATAAAAAAAACTAAAAAAAGATTAGTTTGATAGAAAATGGCACAAATTTATTGGATTTTAAAAAACAAAAGACATCAGCAATGACAGGGTAATATGATGCCCTTATTTTCCTTTTATTATGTTGTTCATGGATATCTTTTGTTGAACGTTGTAACCTACAACTGGCCTTGCTGTAATGTTGTATTTTATGTCCATGAACATGTGGAAAAAAAGTGGGTTCAGCAGAATATGACCCCTTTAAGAGAACATAAAGATGTTCCCTTCGTATGTATATGTCTATATGGTAAATGGACGGCACTTATATAGCGCTTTTCTACACCTTGGTACTCAAAGCACTTTACAAAGCCTCACATTCACCCGTTCACACACACTCATACACCAGTGGGACCCTACCAGGAGCAATTTAGGGTTCAGTGTCTTGCTCAAGGACAGTCAGAGCCAGGGTTTGAACCGCCAACTGTTTGGTCATTGGACAACCTTGTACAGTGTGTTACTTTTGGTGTGGTTGTGTCATCTCAAACCGAACAGACATCATGCATTTACTCATAACGACAATCCCACCTTTCTTCTTCCCCATCCTTGGAATTGATTATTTATTTAACCGTTTAACCTACGTTTGCAAAGAAAGAACTAAAATGACAAAAATGTTGATCTGTAGGAGAGTTTTTTTTTTCAGCACACAATTGAATAGCTCACTCTTTAAAAACTGTATAATGAAATAAAATGCAGCTTTCCGCAGCTCAAGGTGACAAGTTGCCCTTCAGTTAGTTTGTATGAAAAGAAAGCAATCAAATTTTTCAAGTTGTTATTACAGCAGGAGTTTGCTCTATTCCTTAAATATGTGTGTACATGTGCATGCTGTTCTTAACTATGGATCTGTTAGACAACTTTGCGATTGTTGGGTGTTTTTGTTTTGTCAGGTATGATGCTGGGAGGTGGTTGTGGCAGAGAACTCGCTCACTGGATCATACATGGCCGCCCTGAAAAGGATATGTATGGATACGACATCAGGTGAATAAATGCACACGTTTGCAGATACTGTTTATGTACACACACAAAACTGTGACCAACTCTAAGCCTAAAGCCCTTTACGTATGGGACTTGTAATACAGTAACTATAGACCTCTGGTAATTTGGTCTAATTATGGAAGATCTCTGTGTTAATGCTGCACAAATTGGCCTTGTATGTAATTTGTAAACAAAAAAATTCCATCACAATTGATCTATTCAGCAAACATGGAAGTGCTTAATCGGCTTATGTTGTGATGTAGCATGAATAAACATTGAAATAACAAAAAGTCCATAAATACTTCAAGAAGAAGTCAGAGTACATGACATGTATGACGGCCACAATAAGAAACATTTTTCTATTTTTCAGCTCTTACCTCTTAGTGGAGACATGAAACAGGGGAATAACATTATTAAATTGAAATGAAGTAAGTAAAAAAAAAAAAAAATCTGTATCCTGTGCAGTTGTGCAGCATTCAACTGATACACTAGAGGTTACTTTTCAAATCCTATTTTTTTATAGGGCTTAACTCTAAACTGAGTTTGGTATTAGGAGGATTCCATAACAGGTTATGAGTGTCGGTTAACACTTTCTTTAGGTATGTACCTGGGGAATGAAAAAAAATATCGTCAATGGAACTAAGAATCGTGCAAGTTAGTTTTGTGTGCATGTATACACATGTAACGTATAGGTGACTATGTTTATTTGTTTTGTAACAGCACTGGGAAAAGTCAATATATTAACATAAATAACTTATTCAGCACTGGCCGGTCATCATTTTTCCACCATTTACCATAATTTCCTTAATGGATTCTAAATAAGCAGAGGGTGCATTTATTCAGCTCTAACCTGACCCCTCAGGAATGAAATGCAGGAGGCACCAAAATGCAACAATAAGCCACTCGTAAAACCACCAAAGCAAGAAGCTGCCCGACTTCTGCAACCTGCATTAGGAGCCTCTTTATTAAACTGAACATAACGTACACCTTGATGTAAAATGAGCAGCATACTGTGTTCATTTCCACTTCTTCATTTAATCTGTTCAAAGGCTCTGAAGTATTCACAGCACCCGGTCTAACAGGGATCAATCATATTTGTCCAAGGGCTAGAATCTTCTATAGAGACACTGTGGGAGCCAGAGTCTCAAAACATTCAGGCCTAATTAATCTATCGTCTAGTTTTGAAATGCACACACAGACATTTTTTTCCAAGGCAAAATGTATTACTTTAAAAATATTGTATATATAATATGTAATATATTATATCTATTTTTGAAATGAAAGGTAGTTTGATGACAGATGCCAATGCAAGACAAATAAGAGCAAAAATATAAACTTTATACTGGGTGTAATACCTGAAGGTCTGGACAGAAGGGCAGATAAATACCTGTTGAATATACACTGCCCAGCCAAAAAAAGTCACACATATAGTATTTGACTGCACCATCTTCAGTTTTGATTCCAGGACACATTTACTTACCACATAATGGTTACATACAATATTTTTTTCCATCCATAGTTTCATTCATTTTTTTATTATTGATGATGCAGAATCGAACCGCTGCATTCCAGTCTTCATCACATCCTACATCAGAGTCTGGACTTTATGGAGGTTAAACCATGTGTGAAAATGATGTCTCATTGTCCCTGAACCATTCTGTCCCAA
>JAPSES010056843.1:0-11536 GCA_029822895.1 Maxillicosta whitleyi | reverse complement strand
CAGGACACTGTCGGGGGTAAGTCAGTGTGGATGTACTACACTGATGACAGGATGAAATACAGATTCATGTCAAAAATCCTGAACTTTCCCTTTAAGGGTTGTTGTTGTTGTACTTGCTGAACTGATGGCTCGTCATAAGATACTAGTGTTGTCAGATCTTAGGATTCTTGTGGAAGAAGAAAGATGTCGCAGGCGAAAACTAAGGAGGAATCGCATATGTCTGCAATGTTAACAGTCTTCACTTCATGGAATGAATGAAATCCATAGGAAACACTGACTGGCATACGTTCAGATACGATATGAGCAGTGAATGGCCTTTTACGGAAGACAATAATAGTGTGAAGTACCTTAGCAGAGCTGTATTCACATGGAAACTTGTTGTTCACTAATTCATGAGTCAAGGCCGATTGCATGGAATACACAAAAGCAGACTCATGTCTCTGACCTCGCCAGACTGTTCCAACAATGTCTGACCGCCGAAAATCGGGTTGGTGTGCCTTCGCCTTAAAGTGACAAGAATGTCCTAAAAACAGTTATCAGGAACTAGAATGCATAGATAAGCATAGAGAAAATGTTGGCAAGAAGCAAAAACGACTGTGTGTTAATGATGAGATTTCAATACAGTGGACTTTAAGGTAAACTTTATTGTGACATTTGTGTTAGATTTTATTTTACATCTAAAGTTAGAAACACCACTATTTTTTACACTGCGTGGGATTGAAAAGCAGTGGTGCAGATATTCATTTTTACACTTTTGTCTATTTTTTTCTAAACTGAAAATTAATCAGTAATCAAGTGACGTTAAGAAATGTGTCATATCAAGTCATTTTCACATGAGGCTGTAATCTGAACCTGACATGGAAGTCTGATCATGTCCTTTTAACATATTCAGATTTTTATTTTTTTTTTTTTGTTTTACATGCAATGCCATCATGACACGCATGTGATATTTTATCGTCTTAAATTGTGAGAGAAATAAAACCACCAGTATATTCACATTATCCTCACATGTGATCCTTTTGTCCCTAAAAGTCCTAATTCTTCTTAATTAATCCAGTTATTAAAAGTATCAGCAAAACCCACCAAAGCCGATATCAGACCATTCAGGTCTACGTTTTGTCCCCACTGTATTGTTAATCTTTAGAAGTGAGGTTAGGAGTAATTAAGTGTGCGGGGAAATCACAAAAAGCCTCTTTTGTTCTAACCAAGTGAAGCAGTAGCTAATCACACAAGCATGACAGGGCCCCCCACATGGCTGAATTACTCGATAGTAAACCCCAATTTCACTTTCTTTTCATCCTTTGCATATTTCTCATTCTTTACATGACTCCTTCTCATCAGTCCAGACTTGTATCTGCACTTCTTTCTTTCTTTGTTTCTTTCTTTCAGCTCATTTCTGAGAAAAGAAGTCATCTTATCTGCAGGTTGAGAGTTCACATGCTCTGTTTCACTTCCTGAAAGTGAATCATTGAACGTCTCATATTATTCTTTGCCGACATGGCAGCTGAGGGAAAACTTACACCTGAAGAACTGCAGGAGGATATTAATCTTATGACCAGCATTGAACCCACTAACAGAGAACTTTCGCATGTTCAGATCTCCACACTTCATTAGCGCTGGACCACCGGTCAAATTAGAGGAAAAAATATAACAGCTATCTTGTATTTCTTGAAATGAATCGCATTCATTACTAATGGTCTACTGCAGTATTCAGCAGAAGTGACATGCAAAATAGTGTCAGGGGTAGAGGGTGAGACACTGAACACTTAAGATTTTCTACTAAGTTGAAGGAAGAAGATGAAATGAAAGAAAACCTCTGAAGAATCATTTTGACCTTATGTCAGCTCTTAACCCATAAAGACCCAAACATTCATCTACCAAAACTAACAACTGATGTCACTGTTTATTACCCGTTTATCCACCAATCCATGTAAATAATAGGTGTGAGTTGCAGTTTATCATCTTTTCGTGGTCATCGGATTTAACCCCTTTGGATGCTCAGAAGCTCCATCATGAACTTGGAAACACTGTCATCCTCTACAATATTGATTCATCAGTAAAACCCATTGATTTTGATAAATGTCAATGGATGCAGACACTCGGTTTATGTTCAGTTAATATTAGATTTTACTGAACAAGTCACTTTTTCTTCAGCTTTCTCTCAGTAAAGAAAATATAGAAAAATACCAGATTTTCATTGGAAAAAAAAAACAAAACACAAAGTACAGAATATAATATTAAAATAAATGATGATAAATCACTTAAGGAAGATTAATTATTGTGAAAAATTGATTTGGGAACTGCCACAAAAGTAAGACTGGGTCCTTAAAGGGTGAGATGTCAATACTTCATTCTTATCAGGTGATAGATTAGCGTGTGAAAGTCTCTCCATGACTTCCATTAATGACAATAATATTTAGTAGTTTTGTCACATGACTGTACCCGGGAACAGCAGCAGTAGTGAATCAAAACATGGCAGGTCGAGGTCGTGGCAGTTCAAATAGACAAGACGACTCTTTGACACCTGGACGTGGTGTAGTTTGGGGAGAAGACGAAACAGAATGTCTTTTGGAAATATGGAACGACAAGAGTATAAAAGCTCCAGGTGAAAACTACCCAGAATTCAGAGCATTTGGGGGTCTGAGACCTAGAGGATCAGGTGTGAACAGAAAGGGGACCCTTTAAAGCTGAATTGGACCAGAAAGAGAACTCAGTCCTCTTCACAGTCTGAACACAAAAAGAACTCAGTACTTTTTCTGTTGTTCTACTTTTTGGTCCACTTAGGGGGCTTTCACACCAACATGAGTTGGTGCGCACCAAACAGCCCATTCGAACCAAAAGCTCTTAGTTATGTTCGATTTCGTTGGTGTGAAAGCATCAATCGCACTCGGATTCCGCACTAAATCAAGCGGACCGAGACCTCCCAAAGAGGTGGTTTCGGTTCGCTTGGTTCCGCACCAAATGTCAGACTCTGGTTCCTCTGGTGAGAACGCGAACTCGGGTCTAAACCATAAACTGTAGGTCCAAACTACCTGTTCGAAATGCATTAGGGGTAGGGATACTAATTATTTCATTTCCGGTTTACGATAAGTGGTAAAGACGACGATATGGAGCAAAAATAGCGCATCTCCTCTGCCTGAAATGACGCGCTATTCGTCTTCAGCAGCTCCAGTGCATCAGCACATTGTTCTCCAGGTGAAAAATGGCCAATGCAAAGAATATAATACGCAATTATAAGAGCAAGTACCAATGTGCGAACGTGTGGCTCCATTTTGGGTTAAAATTGGCGCTTATTTCTACCGGAAGATAAATGAAACATCAAACGGACCACACTGGAGTCTACATAAAACATAGTAACAATTTTATTGCCTGGTGCGTGAAAGCGCCCTTAAAGAGGACTGAGTTTGGTTCGCTTAAAGGCGACTATATGAAAACACCCTTAAAGACGTTAACTTGAGTAGCATTTCAGTTGGTGACTTGAGCTTCTACCAAAGTCATGTTTTGTTATTTCTGCTCAAGTCTGACTTTCCAGTACTTTATATAACACTGGCTAGAACCTTTACCTTTTCGTGCAAAACAGTCTGTTCTGCTTCATACTCCGCACGTCTGATATTCTAAAGGGAACAGAATGGCATGTGTGTCTCTTCCTGCACACACTCTCCCTTCCTCTCCTCCACCTTCTCCTCTTCCTCATCATTAGCAAGACACGCATGTGAGAGAGAAGGAAGTTGAAGGGTAGAAACACAAGACCATGCGTCTCTGGGCTCCTAATCTCTATCATGTGGACCGAACTTCAAACTGAGAGATTCACGTGCCCAAAACACTGACACCGCCACGTTTTCTCTCCATCACTACATCCCTCCTGATGAATGGGAAGCCATATGAAAGGGCTCATTCTCTGGTCTTCATCTACAGGAACACACCTCCATTCTTCATTGAAACCTTTAACCCATCCACTCTGTTACATAATGAGGAGTTCAATGACGTTAAATCCTGTGTGTAAGGTCATTTTCGGCTGTTTTTCTTTGCATTGAATGTAGCCTTTGTGTCCGTCAAAAAGTGAAGGCTCAATCTGTCGTCACATTCTGTTGGAGTTTTTGTACTTTTACGTGATTTGGTTTCAACTCATACTTGCATGAATATCAGTTTGATGATTTGAAGATTAAACACCATCAATTTGACACATTTTTCAAGAATCCCTCTGTTGGCATTCATAATTTACATTTGCATTCATTTTACCTGGGTCCAGTTTCTTAGCAACTACTTTAGTTATCATGTACTGAGGGATGTAGATTATTTAAATGTTTACACCAGTCATTTTCTGTCTAAAGTTGTGAGACTCTCATCTTAAGATCTAATGTCATGGCAATGGGGTCTACCAACGCAGACCAGAGTTTGATCTGTTTGAAAGCATTTCAATGGGAAAAGTGACTTGGGTCTCAGAGCAACTAGTTCCATAAGAATCAGACAAACTTTATGAGTCATAGACTACAATAGATTATTAAAACACCACCTTAGAACTAACATTAACCAAATGATCATTTTGTGAGACAACTCATAGAATAGAATAGAATAGAATAGAATAGAATACTTTATTTATCCCACCCTGGGGAAATTTTACATTTACCGCAGTGTAGTAATGAAGTGCAGTAAATTCTATATAAATAACAGACAAGAAGACAGTGAGAAAAAAATATATTTACCTTACTTACAATTATATTGCAGTGTCTATTTGGGGGTTAGTGAGTGCTGTTGTACAGTCTGAAGGCTGCGGGGAGGAATGACCCGCGGATGTCATGTCTGTGGTTCTTTCTCTCTCTCTCTCTCTCTCTCTTTCTCTCTCTCTCACCTTTGACCTTTTGTTCCTTCCCTGTCAGTTGATTAGAGACAGCTGTCTCTAATCAAGAGGACACTATATGCCTAGGTGCTCCCATTGTGTCAGATCGTAAAGTTTACTTAACCTTCCAGCGTATTACCTCAGTCTTGTCTGTTCTAGTGTGTGACCTGTTTCTGTGCTTTTGGACCTGTGTTGATTGCTGCCTGCCTTTTCGACCAACCCCAGGATTGCCCTTCTGGTTTTGACTTCTGCCTGTCCGCTCACTCTACTGTGCGATCCCTGTTGACAGACTCCTGCTTCACCGATCGACCACGTCTTCAGCCTGCTCCTCGTTGGAATTCACGTGCATGACCCCGTACCGACTTCAACTACGCATTCTGCATCTTCCCTGGACCTGGTTCACTGTCCATACAGTGTCATTCTTTCAAGTGACTTTTTTGCTATATTTGTTATTGGACTGTGTGAGTGTTCTAGGAACAATGAACTGCTTTAAATCATATTCTGGTCTGACTGGTCTGCATTTAGGTTTGCTGTCTGATTCTTGTCAGCAGAAGCGCTTTAGGCGTCACAGCAGGTCATGAAGCCAAACCATGGACCAAACACACATTTATTTTAAGTCTCTTTTGTTTTTGTCTTCAAAACATAAAGTTGAAAAGGTAAAAATAATCAAACTCACTTGACATCACTTATCTGTCCCATCAGATCTAAGACATCCACTCTGTCCAACTACTGTTATAAACGTTAGGAGGACGTTTGATGATGTCACTGAACTACATACAACTGGCACACACACTCTTTCATGAGGTCATGGGGATGCTGGTGCCTATCCTGGTTACCAATGGGCCAAGATGGGGCACACCCATATACCCCATCAGCAGCTCATCACAGGGCGGACATACACGGACGCACAACCATTCTGTTACATTCACACCTTTGGGTGATTCAACCCATAGGGCCCTCATAGAAATACTCTGAAATTATGTCAACCTTAGTGTGTTATTAAAGGACATAACAAGACTTTATTACTTTTGTGAAATTTCTAAAAAAAAAAAAAAAAAAAAAGTTTTATTATTATTATCATGTAAAATCAAGTAAAAAAAAAAAATAATTTACCATATTTGTTTCCTTGCCCATAAGTGGCAAAATAAAATATACAAAAATGTATTTTTTTAACATACAAGAAGTATGTATAAAATATATATATATAACATTGAAGAAATAAATACATGCAGAATTTACCAAAAATGGCAAATGCCAAAATAAAGGATTCAATTAATCAATTAAGATGGATGTCTTTGGATGGTGACAGGAAATAGAAGTCGACAAAGAGAACCGAACATGAAATAAGTTTTTTTTTAAAAATCATAATTATGGAATAGCAATTCCAACCTCAGACTGAAAACAATACAAGTTAAATTGGGAAAAAGTAAAAGAAAAAAAAAGGACACACGATTTAATTTGATTTGATTTGACATCAAAAGAATGACAGAAAATGACCAAACAACAAATTTTGTTTACATACACAAAAAAGAGCAGTATTTGTTTCCTATTTGAACTTTTTACTTCTTTTCTTTTCTTATCATCCCTTCATCCTTTTCTTCTAACCCTCTCCAACTTGTGTTCCATACCCATAACACTGTCAGTCTGAATGCAACAGGTAGTGTCTTTAATGCTAACAGCATTCCATGTAAACAGCTTCCAAACCTGTTGTTTTGGGAATGAGTGGACATCAACAGATATTGTCATTTCAGATAAAAGATACATAAACATTGTAAATATCTGAAAAGAATAATAATAATAATAAAAACGCTCTAACCTTTTGTTATTTTGGGTGATAACAGCAATAATAATAATAATAATAATATCATTTTGCCTTCCAAGATATCAAGGTGTCTGATAAATATCTCAGTTTTGTGCCTGAAAAACACATCAGCAGATGAACCATAATCAGGTTGGTTTGAGTGTATGAGAGCAGGGGTTAAGGTTGGGATTCATTTCATAGTTTAACATCATGAAAAGTGTGTAAGAATGAAGGTTTGGATCCTTACAGCACCAACACACGTGTACTCGTGTTTGTGCAAGAGCAGTATTATACAGGGGCCCTCGACCCTCTTCCTCATATCCTTCACAGTGTGGTCAAGGGGCCCCTGTCTCCCTGGATCGCCTTTGTGTACGACAGTGGGATAAAGGAGCCTACTGTCCAACTGTGCTCTGCTTTACCACCATCTTTTTCCTGTATATCATCACCTCAACATCACAGTGATGGAGAGGCCAGGAGAGGGACAGCAGAGTGAAGAAAGAGGGAGAAAACACACCAAGGTGGAAAAGGAGAGGAGAGTAGGAAAAGGGAAAAAGTTTGGCTGGAAAGGGGGAGACATTTGGATGATAAAGGAATCTGCAGGGGCCTAAATGAAGACTTTACAGAGAAAACACGGAGGATGCAAGTAAAGGAAGGATAAAGTGGAAAGTAAATGCCTGAACAGGCAACAGAAAACAAAAATGGAAAGAAGCTGTAAGTTGTAAACCTGACATCTTGACACCATGACTTTGCGGTCATCTGCAAACACATTATTGGACATCATCCTCACAACTGTACAGGCGCCAGTGGTGACAGCAGCTGTCAGTGAGGATCCTCCTGTCAGAGCAATTGGAGAAATATGAGCAGAATGCTAATGGTCAGAAGCTAACAGAGCATGGGAAATATGGAAGGAATGCTAATGATGGTTAATAGAGATTATATCCAGGTGGTGGTGGTAGTCATGTTCTTGGAAAAAAAAAACAGAACGGAACATGATAGGAAGATACACTTACAAATTGTTAAACCACCTGCTTTTTATATGAAATTAACAAGTGATTATTACTAGGTTTTTGTTTTGTGTATTTTTATTTTTTTATTTTTTTACAGTTTTATAGTTTTCAGTTGAATATAGTTCTATCCTGCGTTAAAACTGTGCCTGATACTGCACTAGATAGATAGGTGTTGTACTGTACGTCTTTATTTTTTATTTTTTGGACTAATATAGAATCGATTCACAAATCAAAATATAAATAGTTGTGATACTTCAATCAGTTGAGATAATGTATATCAGGAATACAGTGCAAAGTAATTAAATTATTGAGGTCTTGTCTAAATGATATGCGAACTACTTCTTCCACATGGGTAAATGTGTATTATGTCACTTTTCTCAGTTAGTCCTTCCCAGCCCTAAGCAAACTAGCAGTGAGATACCTGGGAATTACTGCCATTCCTGCACCAGCAGAGAGACGCTTTTCAAAGGCAGGAGAGGTTCTGAACAAAAAAAAAATGGAACAGACTAAAGAGGAAAACAATAAATATGCTATTGCTCATTAATAAAAACATGTGAATGATGGACAGTGTCAGTGTTGAATGCTTTTGTTGAGGTATTAGATGTTCAGTATTTTCATGTTTCATATTAACACATTCATTCAACGTGAATTAATATGTACGTTTTCATATTTCTAATAGTTCTTAATAATTAAACAATCATTTTTCTCATGTCTTGTATTCTTTATTTGAAATACTTTTTTTTTTTTTTTTTAGTTTTTTCTGACATGAAGTGTATTTGTCCAAAGTATCAGTATGGGATCAGAAAGAAAATCCATGGTATGTAACAACACTACCTTCAGGTAAATGCCACAAAGCCATCCATTGCAAAAGCAAAGACTTTTAATTATCCTTCCTTCCCATCTCCATCTATCTTCTTAATAAATCCTGACCATTTACTTTGTAACTCAGTGGAAAATGGCTGGCTACTTATTTATTTTACTATATTTTATTCTTATTGATGGTGGTGTCTCATCTTTTATTTATATTATTTTTAATCACATTGTTGGCTCTCAATTTTTGTGATATGCGGTATGGCTTTAAGGTTATGCAATAGTGTTGTTTACTTATCTATTGGCGCTGTCATAGTATTGTTGTCATGTCTCTACTAAGATGTTTTGTACTATGTTTTTTGTATGGCATTGAAGCCCCCTTTCACCATTACCCACAACGAATTTCCCCCTGGGGACAATAAAGTATATGTTATGTTATGTTATGTTATGTTATGCTATGCTATACTATGCTATGCTATGCTATGTTATGCTATGCTATGTTATGCTATGCTATGATATGTTATGTTATGTTACGCTATGTTATGCTATGTTATGCTATGATATATTATGTTATCTTCACAACATGATATAAATTCAATAACCTCTCACTATCCAGTTAACATTGTTAAGTTGAATGCAAATGCAGAGGTGGAAAGTGATGAATTACAGCTACTCACATTACTGTAATTGAGTAGCTTTTTTGTGTACTTTGTAATTTTTGAAGGTGGTAACTGTACTTTTACTCAAATACATTTGGAAACAAGTGGTGCCAGGCACAACAAACCCTTCCACTTGCACATATTTTAGCTTATTTTGTCATGGATCCAGCTGAGGTCATCGTGTCTATGCATGTGGTGATGTCACCATATTAATTTCCTCTGTATATGTGCAAAGCTTGAAATAGATTCAAACCCATTATAAGTAAATGGGAAAAGAAAAAAAGATTTAAAAATGTATAAAAAATTTTACTTTGGCCCACTTTTCCTAAAATGTAACTACATCTATTCTGGGTCACTGACAGTCTATAAACCCAATTTGGTATGAATTCAACCAATAGTTTTGCTGCTACAGACATGGGAAATGTTACGTCACATGCTGATGTCTCTCTCAGATGCTTTGTGTTCATGGTGGTCAGGCTGTGCATCCAACATACAAACAAGGCTTCAGTCCAGTCTTGACAAGAACAAAAATATACAGATGTACATTCCTCCTGTTCACTGCCACATGGGAAAATATCTTTCACTGTCTCTCTCTCTCTCTCTCTGTGTGTGTGTGTGTGTGTGTCTTCTTTGTTATATAATGCAAGGGCTTGTTTGATTTTCAGAGACTCTAAAAGCCTTTAGTTGTGGTATTTGGGAGTTTGTCTAACATCTGCATCACAGGATGATAAGAGTATGCATGTGTGTGTCAGCGGATGTTAGCTGAACAGTCCAGTATAGTGAGGTGTGTGCACATACAGTATTTCTATGTGTATTTATGAGTTTGAGTGCACATCAGAGGAAGTTACCTCAGATACCCAGACAGTTGAAGGTCATATGCAGAGCTGACAAGAATTTACAAGCCTTGGGAGACATGAAACACCTTGTATCGTGGTGCGAAAATTGTTTTACGAGGCTCAAAGCGAATAACATCCATCATCATCAAATAGTCAGACAAGTCTGAAACAGCCTACCTTTAGAAAATCACCTGTATGTGGAAATACCGCCCAGGAGCGTTACCAAAGCATACAACTCGGTGATCAGTTTGGCGGGTGATGAGACGTGGAACTGGCCCCTTTATAGTTCTATTGTAAAGCTTTGAAGAAAAAATACATGGACTGTAGTTTTTAGCTCAATTTTTTTGCAGAGAGATTCATTTATTGGTATTAAAAGTCCTTCATTCATATTGGCTTGTCCTATTTTAAACACGTAATAGACTGAAAACATAATAAAAGCTCACATTTGAAATTCAGCTACATATTGTCAAACTTTTTTTTTCAACAGGAGACGCACTTTTGAGTAGTTTCCTTTTCGTCAGACAGAAGGTGCAGAAGATGTCATATGGCAAACAGATGTTTCAGAGGAACACATTTTTATTACACTGAATGTTCCTCTGTGCTACTTGACTCCATCTGGGTGGTTGACTAAATAAAACCTGATGACTTTTAAAATATTTTGGTGCTATTCATGTCAAGAAGAGATATAATTAAAATCTACAGTTCATGCCTTTATCAAGATCAGATTTTGTTTTTACAGTAAAGTTCAAAAAAATTTTCTGACACCAAATATCTGTCAGTCTTCAGTAAAGGACAGATGATGACTGTAAACTGTAAAAGGTTTTTAGATGGAAATAAACGTACAATATTCATGATATCACTGGTACAGATGTAATTAACCGCAAAGTCAGGTCCTCACATCGTCAAGTTGAGTTGTTCTAAGGTTAGGTGAAGGTTAGAGTAAATCTCCAGGAGATTAATCTAAGTCAGTGTGATGTCCCCCAAACACATGGAAAACACTACATTTGTGTGTATGTGCATGGGTGTGTTTTAGTGACTGTTGACCTGCACTGGGGCTTTCTGACCTTCACATCCTCCTGCCAACCTGTGAACTGGATGCCACAGGACCCTTGGGAGGAAACGTGTACGTACAACACATCTTTCTATCTTTGTGAGGACATTCACTGACATAATGCATGCCCAAGTCCAGGGTTTCGCAACTTTTTTTTTGAACCACACCCCACTAATGGCACCATGAGTCTACTGGCACCCCCCCATGTGTGAAAAAGTGTGTGTCTATAGGGGCGGGGTACATAATTCTAAAAGTCACATGGTAAACCCCCCCTTCACAAACCTCAATCCATGAGCTGGGGGTTATATAGCTCTGGAGATAGAGTTTTAAGAAAGTGAGCTCCCCTCACCTTATCAGTGACTATCTACTGCCCCCTGAAAACAAATTTGCGACCAGGGGATGGGGGTTGTGATGTGCCATATGATATGCAACCCCTCCCTGTTCATGGACCTCAATCTCCAGGGGGAGAGTATGTGCTGTAATTTATAATGTTGTTATGTCCAGCAGTAGCCACTAACACACCCTCGCACAATAC
>JAPSES010056832.1:0-11536 GCA_029822895.1 Maxillicosta whitleyi | reverse complement strand
GAAAAACCACTGTTGGGTTCCCTCTGTCCACCAACAGATTAGGCCTTTTTTATTATTATTATGGGCTGTTTTAGGGAGTTATTTCCATATTCTATATTATCTTTTACTCTCTGCAGTTTGTAACAGTGATTCCAGGACGTTTCCTTTGGGTCACAACGAGGGATTCATTTTTAATATCTGAATAAAAGACGTATTTATTTAAAAAAAAACAAAAAAAAAAAAAAAACATGATGTTTTCTTGACATTTTTATGCAAGTCATTTTCATTATGTTGCATTCTAATGAAAAAAAAAGGAAAACTGGATTTGATGTGTCAGTTTGTAACTTATGCTCCATTCATTAAAAAAAAAATGTTTTAGGGTTTTTTTTTTTTGTTTTTATCACTATGTTCTTTCTTTAACATACATGTCTGTTATGTCACTATTATGTCAGTTTATTCTTGTTAAATTTGACATGTATGTGTAATATATCCTTCAACTTCTTGTTTTTCATGTTTTTTTGCTGTTTCCTTCTTAGGTTTATTTTTGTTTGTTTGTTTTTCCTTGTCTTTTACCATCAACCACTACGATGACAGGAAAGTAAACCTAGATAAAAAAAATTCTGACATCCAGTTTAGTTTAACTTAGATGTTTCATGTTTTACGTTAATAATGTACAGGGTTCATGCGGGGTCTGGAAAAGCCTTAAAAGTCTTGAATTTACAAATCTGCATTTAGTACCTTAAAAAAGTCCCTTAAATAATATTACATTTGATATGGTAAGTCTCAAGTTATGTTGCCATAAACTTTTTGGCTGTATTCTGTTTAAATGTGTCTGGGAAATGTCTAAGCTGCAAGAAAAGAAATATTAGGTAAAAAAAAAAAAAAAAAAAAATCTACTCTTTTCCACCCATTTTAACCTAACAGTTTATATTAAAATTAGGAACCAATTATTGCTAACTTGGTAGCCCCTTTGTGACAAATGACTCAGAACAATAAATACATTTTCCTAAACTCTAGGAGTCACAATATGGCTGTGAAATGCGCATTAAATTATATTCTGAGTGTTCTTAAAAAGGTCTTAAAAAGACTTAAATGTAACTTGTAGATGTTGTGAAAAAAAACTTCTGTGGGTGAGGAAAGAGGTTCACAACAAGTTAAGCCAAATTAACAATAATTTATTACAAAGAATTATATCCAAATAACATGAACAACCGAAGGCTAACCAGCAATATGACAATTCAGACACAAAAACAAGCTGCAGCTTGGATTCAGTCCTAAAGACTGATGCCGATGCTTAGATTTGTTGAGGTATAAACAGGGTCCTAATCACGTGGGCCCTCATAATCATTAACAAAAAAATAAATATAGAATGGACCTTAGAGTACAGACACTGAGTTAATCTTATGATTAGTTCTATGGTATAGTGCATGTGTTGCTCTTCCTGTATTTACACACTATTGATATTCTTATGCCACAGAACTCAAAAACACGTGACCAGTTCAAGGTTTATATAAGCTGTCTCTCTAGGTTAATTTTAACAGAGAACATATCATACATGTACATGATGTAATAATAATTTTTCCACTACAGTAGAAACCTGCAGGAACCCTGTATTTATCCTATAGAGTTTTATTACTACTATTATTTTTTTGTATGCGTGCACATTTTTCTTCATCATCATCTTCCTTTTACTTGGAAGCCAGATAATTGTTACACGCAGGTGGTCATATGTGATGCCCATCGGATATACATGTGAAACCTATTCCTCCACATCAATCCCATGAACAGACGTTTCTGTTTCTGATGGTTTAAAGACTCAGCAGCTAAATGACCTAAATCTAAATGATTCTACCATCAAACTTATCTTTCAATTACCAAACCCAATTACTTTTTTCTGCTGAAAAGCAAGAACCACAAACGAAGAGACCGTCATATCAGTTGATTAGTTCCATGTGAATGAGAGTCTTCATACGTTTGGTCACATGACTGACATGTCCTGTATGTCCTCGTCCTCTCAGGCGTCTCCAGCTGCTCTGGCTAAGAGTGTGTTAGCAGAAGTGCCCAACCAGGTGGTTGACTACTACAACAGTAAGGGCATCAAGCCCAAAGTGCCCAGCGAGTACCAGTCTTCCAGACCCTTCGGCCCATGAGGGACCAGACGCCGCCGCCAGCCTCGGACCGCACACCTCTTCCTCCTCCTGGACTCAACATGTTTACTGTGTCTGTTGTGTGTTAGGGCGGACGGTAAAGGTGCCTCACACAGCATTTCAACACACACATCCAGTTCATTTCAAAGTGATCAAAGCTGATGCAGGTTTGAAAATGTCAGAACACAGGAGGAGGACATTTGATTTCCTGACATCACTTCATCTGAGAAGCACAAGCCTCAGTTTGGATGATTAGAGAACGTGTCAGATTTAGGATTTGATTTGACGCTTGTTGCAACCTCTGGACATGAAATGGGAAGTTACGGTACCCCGGATGTGTCAGAGTGAAAGGAAAAATAAGTACAAATGCAGTCGGCTTTTAGGTAAAACGTACAAACACGTCTAGAATTAGACATTTGAACTCATGGCCTTCTCACGACAACTGCAACTAATGGTATTAATAAGAGTTTGTACTGCACTGATTGAAATCAATGCTCAGATCAGTATTTAAATGCATTATTCATATGGACAGAATGTGGACAGACTGGTTTGAGGACCAGCTCAGGTTGACGCATCCTGACTTTTATTACCTGTTCTGACTCAGTCAAAGCTTTGAATATTCGCAGGTGAAGCTTCAACGGTTATTTTATCATGACTCGTATAAATAACTTATAATATAACTTCTTACTAATCTTCCAACCTTATAATATTAATAATTAAGTGTAACAGTTTAGCTCGGACCTCATCAGTTTACTGTATTCTGATATTAATTATTAGTCATAGTGTTGAATATAATTATTTGTATTATGTGCAGACAGTTGCTTATGCTAACATGCAGTGCAATTTTGATGTTGATTTACAAATTTTAGTTTTAAGTCTACATGTGAATATACAAAGCACACAGCCTGGAAGGGAGTGTAAAGTTAGTATCATCTGCTGTGTTGAAGATTTCAGTTTTACAAAGATCACATCAGACTTTTTGCGCATCAAACGTTTCAGCATCTTCAGACTCGGCTGATAAACAATGCAACACATTCCACGCAAATCAACATAAAAATAGTATTTCCTCAAATAGTTTCCAAAAGGAACCAGGCCTTTATTTGTATAAGAACTGCAGTTCACATCAGGCCTTTATTCTGAATTTCTTCTGTTCAATAAATAGAATCATATTTATTACCGTGTTATATTTTAACCACAGTTTGAGCTGTTGAAATCAGTCTATTATGCTTTTATTGTGAACCCAACACGTTCCTAAGGTTTCACATTAAAAGCCCCACAGTGCATCAGTGACAACAACAATCATTGTACAAAGCGGTTCAGTGTAGTACTGACATTCCAAACTCCCACCAACAGGGGGGGGTCAAGTATGCCAAAGCACTTTGAACTACTAAGACCGTCAATCATTCAACATTACTCGCTTTTCCATTGACCCTCAAATTGCTCAAATATAAGTTGTGCATAAAAGTTTTCCAAATGGAAAACAATTTAGCCAAAATTCTCACTTTTTATGAAAAGTTTTTGCGCAGTGCCGAGTAAAATTGGTCATACAAAACTGCAACGGAAAGACCTTATTCTGCAGCTACAATCACATGAATTAAAAAAAGAAATTTTCATGAATGTTACAACAAATTAAGAAGAGTTTTAAAAGACGCATGGTGGACGCACCAGGATGCCGAATTTTTTTTTTTAAATTTAGTACGAGATAGAGGGGTAATATATAATAATAAATATATCTGTAAATCAACATTATATTTATGTTAATCGCTATATTTATGGAATGACTTCTCATTTCATCTCGCAATAATAAATAAACAAATCATTGTACTTGTGATTTACTGGGAAAAAACAGCATTACATACTTCTGTTTTTTCAACATTTAGTAAAGTTTTGCACAGACAGTTTTGTCCAATGGAAAAGTCACTGTTACGTATCCACAGACCATCATTCACTGAGTAAAGCCAAGTCCAAATATCCTATAATGTTCACGTCTGCATCAGCTGATAGTTTACATTATAGCTCTGTTAGCTTAGCTCTTTTTAAACAAAACACGCAAACGTGTGAAAGCGTACAAATCTCCTCTGTTTTCCATAGAGTTTATATAATTAATAATTGCACTAAAGATCTGTTTGGAATTATCAGAACAAGGTCAAAAGTGTTGCAGTTTACTTTAGAGAGTTGGTGCAATAGTTTAGTGCAGTCAGCTGTTAACTGAAGGGTTGGTGGTTCAAATCCACCTAGGCATAAATGTTTGATTTTCAGTGAGGATCACTGAAGCTCTAATATTTATTTACAAGTTTCAATCTCATTGTGAATCTTTGGTTCTAACTGGATTATAGTTTCTACATCCAACCATTTGTCTTCAATATTGACACGAACCCCAAAGATTAGATAAAAACAATAAAAATGAATAAACAACAGTATCCAACCCCAAACACTGGGTCTCAGGAGAGAATTGTAACATTCTGATCAACACATAATATTGTCAGATTGTTTTTTAACCATTATACAGCCTAGTGATGAGTGTTGTTTTCATTTGCACATTGTTTTTTTTTTTTTTTCATTGTTTATATTTTGTTTTGCATCATCTGTGCAAGGTTCCCAAAAATTGTACAACAACATGATAATTATTGACATTGATAATCTAAAATTGTGTTAAATTGTGTATTTATTACGGACAAATTTACAAACGTTGTCACCAAAGGAGCCGTAAAACCCTGAGTCATTTTACAGAAAGCTGCCATAGTCCAAACAAATGTGAATATAAATGCATAGTTCATTAAATTTTAATTATAAACCTACTGAAAACCCCGAGTTCAATGTGAAGCTGTAAACAGACATTAGTTTTACTGATGAAATGATCCAAATGCATTTATTTGGACTCGTTTAACATGTGCATTGAAGTCAGTAAACATGATTTATCAAATGTAAACAGGGTTTGTGCAGGTCATTCAAAAGCATTAAAAGTCATTAAATACATTTTGTGAAAATTAAGGCCTTAAATAGCATCAATGTGCAGTGACATTTAAAAGTTAAATGCACTTGATAGAACAAATCATTTTTATTCATGACTATTTGAATATATAAACATTTAATAATTTTGATCAGAAGTCTAATGTGATGATTAACAGGTGGAACCCTTTAATTGGCTATTGTTTATGGCTGATACAAAGTCACAGCAGCAGAGGCTTGGAATACAATGTGCTGTGGCAAAAGAGTGGAGGGAATAAATGTTGGAAAAATGCAAGTTTCAGCAGAAGTGGTTGGAAGAGGAACAATTCAGAACCTGGTTAAAGGAGAACTTTGCAGGATTTTATCATTCGCTGGTTTTTTGTCCTTCTTCTTTGTTTCTCGGCAGAGCTCCCCCTACAGTTTCGGAGTACGCATTCTCTGCCGTAACACCAAAACATTAGATGTTTATTTGAATATTTATTTTGAATGAAGCCGGCGACGTGAAGGAGATCCTAGCACATCTCTAGCGAGTTAGTGAGCAGAGATGGCATTGTTGATAAACCAGCAAACACCGTAAACACCCGTTATAACCAATAGCAATCATCAAACATGTGGAAATATATAGAAATACACAGAGAATGAAGAATTAATGTCAGCTGTACTTATAAGTGCAGCAGCAACAGTGCCATGTGTGCATCTGTTTTACATTCTTCTGTGTAGTTCAGCTGGATCTAAAGCTAAAGCTCCACCAAAGCAAACTCTGGTCTGGTTCCTCTTTTGGTCACACTCTTTTCTTCTACTTATCATTCTCTGAAAACATCCCTGTTGGCTCTGCCTTTGTAAATGCTTGGGAACTGAACGTATAGTTGGCTTGTGTTTATATCGTACCTGACAGGGGGAGTGTTTGTGTCTTAGTGTGATAAATCGTGCCGTTTGTCACAAGAGATGAGCTCTTGTACCACGTAGACCAGATCTAGGTGCACGGGATGGTACAGAGAAGTTGCAAATGGCACATTCAGCACAGGTGGCGCTAATGGGCGGATGGAAGGATTCCATTCTCCCGCTAACAAGACCTTTAACCATCAGAATGACTGAAGCTGTTTAGGGTAAAAATCCTGCCAAGTTCCCCTTTAAAGCCTGTCATCAGTAAACTGTATGTATATATAAAACTGTTTCCACAGTCGGACATGGGCATTAAATTAGTTTAAAGTGGCATTAGATTAAATTTGTTGATACCTGCAGAAACCCTGGTAAATATCAGAACCATCAGAGTAATATTATAAAGTAATACAGAAATGATAGGGAAAAAAAGCATTAATTTATTTATTGTTGGGTCATAATTATCTTTAGGTTGATCTTCATGAAGACATTTGCTAAAAAGCAGGATTATATTGATGAATGTATTAAATTAAAGCAGAATGAACACTCACCACTAGTATATTTTATGGCAAATACCTGAAAAGTATCCATCTTATTTTTCCTGGTGTGGGTTTATTCATGCTGACCTCATTATCAGACTCGGCTCCCAGAGGAAACATATTGATTTATGTGGAATGTGTTGGATTAAGTTGGTACATCGTTCCAGCCCTGTTTACTGGTAATCCCCCATTCTATTGGTTCGGCCCTCGTCTGATGATTCTCCAGTATAGTTGGTTTCTATTTCCAACCTATTGAACCGGAATCAACATCTGGCTTAGAACCTTTTGAAGCTGAGGGATTCTTTTAGGTTTTTTATCATCAAAATCACAATCGAATTAGAATTCATCCTCCTCCTCTGGACTTGTTGGAAAGTCACACCATGAGACTAACTGTCCAATCGCAGGTGTTTACAGGTAAGGGTTAAATATGTTCAGATTTAGCTTGTAGCCTTGGACCAACATGAGAAGCTGCATAGGGAAGGCGTTTAATGTTACATTCTGGCACATTTTTCCCCTCATTACAGCGCCTGCAGCTTTAATAATGTGTTTTACCTGCTTTAATGAGTAAGTGTTGGCTGTGAAAATGGTCCGACTGTGAGCAGGTTTAACTCGATTTAACCTCACGCAGTCGCCGACTCCACTCACTGGATTTATTTGTGTGTTCAAAGGATGAATGTGAGAAGATACAAACCACGGCGTCCCCTCGTGTCGTCTGTTTTACTGTACATAAACGTTGCTGGCTGTGGCACCTTTACGTCCTTAGTGCATGCAGGGCCTTGAGAGTTCAGGAGTGTTTTTAACGGACATAAAAAAAAGCACATAAACGCACCACTGACCAACCCAAACGCTGCTTCCCTGCAGACAGCATGACGGGCAGGGGAACCAGTCGATGAAGGAATGTATGACCCCCCCTCCCCTCCCCTCCCCTCCCTTCCCTTTCCTCCTCCAGTTTGTTTTTATAAGGAGTTTATTGAGATTTTGCTAAATTTCGTAAAGGTTCGTATGTTGTTAAGCATTTTGGAGCGAGCTGCCTTCACAGACGTCTGCATCCTCTACTGTTCTTTTCTAAAGGCGAGGCAGATGCATGAACTGTTGTTTTGCATGCAAATCTCCATGTGGGCCCGTCGGGTCCTTGTGGTGTCTGTTTCCTGGTAGTGAATAATATGAGTAATAATGCCGTTTACAATGTGCCCGATGATGGGGCTGTTCTACTCTGAAGCATGTTGACATGTAAACCAAGATGTGTGAGTAGATTTAAAAGCACAACCTGAGTATCTACGGAGAGGTTTTAGATTAAGGTGATCCAACACCTGCCTGTCTTTCTCTGTCTTTGTTCAGCTTCTTTTGCTTTTATTTATGATTTTTTTTTTTTTGGAACATTTGCAGCTGCATCTACATCGAGCTTTTACCATAGACTGTATTTAAAGTCGTACTAAACATGCAACACAAAAAAACATGTGAATATGCGTAAAAATCATGTAAAAACACAAATGGTTGTAAAATGTTGTCCTTTGTACCTCAATGAGGAAGCAGAGATCAGCGTCTTGAACACTTTTACATCATGATGTATGTATAAGTAGTCGGACAAACCGTAGACCCTTTTTCCGCCAACATTCACAGGAACTTTTACTACCAGGAATGTGTTTACCTGGGTAAAAATTCCTGATAATCTGTGTTCCACCTCAAACTTCATGGAAAATTATTCAAAGAAGGCTTGGTAGTTTTGTGCTACTGAATTTCTTTTGATCGTATTTGACAAATAAATTCAATCTGTTTTGAATAACTGTTGAATACAGTCGACGGACATGATTTATATACAGTTCTTGTCATCGTCATTTTCCAAATTATTGAAAGAATAAGATTGTAGAAGTGGAATAAACATGACACTTGATTATTATGGGTGAATGGAAGTGTGGAACGCTTCAGGTGTTTTCCTCCAATCAGTGTTCTTCAGCACAAAGCCCCGCCCCCAAGAATTCTGGGGAATCTGAAAAGTGGCCCCCTACTAGGAATTCAAGATTTTTACCAGGTAATTTCAGTGGAAACACCTTTTTGAAAATACTAGGTATAGTAAAAGTTCCTGGTAAAGTTGGGGAAAAAGTCTAATGGTCATTTACTGAAACCACCAGACTCACATGTGTGACGTTAGGGGTCAAATCACTGCCTTGAACATATTAACCCATAAAGACCCAAACGTCCACTGGTGAGTAAAACCATCTACTGATCTAAACTGTTTAATACCTGTCCATCCATTAATCCTATCAATACATGTAAATAACTGTTGTAAAATACAGTGTATCATCTTCTCATGGCCATCTATTATGACCCATTTGGTTATTCAGATGCTCTGTAGTTGCCATGGAAACACCATCATCTTCTACAACACTGACTATTTTACTGAAAAAAAAAGTGACTTTCTGTTTTTGATTCAATAACCATCAACTTTAACCTGAGCTTTTATGAACATCTACCTGATTGATACATTAAATACAGGAACATACCAGATTTTTATCTTAAAAATGCAAAATACAGAGCATAATATTAATATAAATCGCTGATAAATCACTTAAGAAATCATAAGATTAGAGAAATTTCCATACGGGAACAGCCACAGAAATAGTACTGGGTCTTTAAGGGTTAAAACACCACAGTGACACAACAATGGGTGGTGAGTTTGGTCGGTTTAAACCCTGAATTCCACCAGGTCTGGACACCGGAGCTGATCTAGGTGAACAGTCTGAGCTCCATATCGATAGAAATATGCATAAAGTCTACTTTTACCAGATGCTACATCAAACAGCACAAAGAGCATGAACTGGACAGGTAGTCAAGAGGCACGGAGGATCCTTTGACTTGTCAAAATAAAACACCCTTTGCACCTTCGCTACGTCAATGTTGAAATATTAAGGAATAATTATGCAGATTTTTAACAAACATTTCATGAATATTGGATCCATATCATTAGTGTTTTCTTTGAACTTTTGTATAAACTGTAGCTGCAGAAAAAACAAAACTGAACTATGCAGCTACTTCATCTGTGGTGGAAGAATAAAAATGTAAGCCAAGTGAGGACATCAAACAGACAGGATATGGTGCCGATCCAAGTCCTGAGCATCTGCGGATATTACAACATTCAATCAGAATGAATGAGTGTAATCAGATTATTCAGCCAGAAGAAAAACATTGTGTTTTTTCCTTGACAATGACTATGTTTACATGCACACTGTTATTCTACTATTACTACTGTATATAACAATAAATTAGGCCTTTTTCCAAATTGACTCGTTCATGTCTTGGTTTTAGGATGATTCTCTTGACATGTTTACATTCTGAATATGTCACATTTACTTATTTTGCTGCAGGTTGAAGTGCAGAGGAATCAAAGAAAAGCCCATAGAATGAGTTAGAATGAGAAACACAACCCAACCCACTGTTAACCCTCAAAAATCTAAACAACCACAAGTGACCAAAAGTATCTATTGATATAAAATATTAAGGTAAAATGCAGTTTCTCAGCTTTCCACTGGTATCAGATTTGACCCATTTGGTCGTTCAGAGGCTTCGTAGTGAACGTAGAAACTCTGTCATCTTCAGTAATGTTCACCAGTTCTTCAGTTTTTATATAATAACCTTTGAATTTACACTTTTATGAACATCCACACAATCAGTCAATTAAATATAGGAAAATCTGTGAAAAATGCAGATGCTAATATTATCATCAATGGTACTAAATAATTTCGAAATGGTCAAAAGTGGAGAAACAAATTAATTTAACTGTCTCCACAAATACAGTTGTAGGTCTGTAAGGGTTAAACACTCTGACAGAGAATATCAACAGGTTTATGGATTTGAAATAACATTGAAAAGCTGACCTTTTCCAGACAGTGACGGAAAACATGGAAGAGGTTCAGTTCGCACAGCGCAATACTATGAAAAAAAACACCTTTAATTGGCTCCATGTGAACAGAAACATGCATTTTCTTTAGTTTTATGAACATATTTGTGGCTGTTTGTCAAACTATGGGCAAAAACAGGAATATTAGGTGCATGTAAAACAGTCAGTGTGAATAAGATAAAGAGTAACGACGAAAGACAAATGTTTATCACAGGAGATCGTTTTATTACAGCTCTTGTTTTGTGTTTTTTTTTATTTTATTTTTTTTATTCACCAGCATCTGAGATGATACATGATAGTTATGTCTTATTTACCTGTAATGAACAAAGCAACACAACACTCACAATATGTACATTATTTATTTGTTGTTAAGTTATTTATCGTTTGCACTTGTTAAACTTCACAGACCAAACACAGATGCTTGTACATGTTTTGATATGTTTATTTTCAACACTATTACTATATGTATATAAATATTTCTTGTTTTTAACATTTTTAGATTTTACAGAAATTAAGTGTCTGCTTGACTTTGACATTTGAATTCACTTTTTTCCCCTAAAAAAAAATACTTCATCTTAGACTGAAAAAAAAAAAACCATGATATTTCTGCAGAAAATCCCCTCAGGATATTACCGACATAATTATATGAAATATATTTTTTAAAAATGTCACTGTCATGGTTCATTACTGGTTTTCACTCTATAAACTGTGTTTTTAATGTCCATCCAAACCGTGGTTTCAACAGTTTGAACACAGTGACATGTTTTCATTTCTGGTCCAAACTGTTATAAAGAATAAAGATGGAGGACAGGTGTTTGTTCACTGGGTTATTGTTGTGTTAACATGCAGTATTGTGTGCAAAACAATGACAAACTGAGTTATGATAATAAAGGTTTTATCAGTAGCTGAAGGTGTATGTGTCTCTGTGTTTGATGACCATGAATAATTATTAATGATTTAACAAGTGATTCAAGGCAACACGACTTGTCTGAATTTTTATGTCCGCCACCAATGACTGAATCTACGTGACCGTCTATGGCAGGGGTGTCAAACTTATTTTAGTTCAGGGGTCACATTCAGCTATATTTGATGTGCAGAGGGCCGAAACAGTAAAATAATGACAGAATAATATATAAATAATGTCAACT
>JAPSES010056822.1:0-11536 GCA_029822895.1 Maxillicosta whitleyi | reverse complement strand
TATATATATTGGGATGTATGATAGATACACACATATATATAGGCTATTTTCATTATTTAACCAACTGTTAAAGAAATTCTACATCTCACAATTAAAAGAAATTAGTAAATTCAACTTGTGTTAGAATACAGGGCTAATTACACAGAAGTCATAAAACTGCTAACAAATAAACTAATGATTTAAGAGTCAATAATTTATACTCTATACGCTATGGTGGACCTTAATGAAGCACTTTTACCCAAACACTTTGCATTAGTTTTTGAATATTATGCCGTCCTACTATTTTACATCTCAGAGGCATGCATGGATTTTTTGCCCTTAATGTGTCTGACAGCTTAGTTCATCTACATATCATTATTTTTTTTAATGTCATAGAACATGATGCACTGCAGCAGGATAAACTACCCAGAAATATATAAATCTGTTCAGAAGACCTAAACATTAAACATCTATTGCAGTAAATCCCAAATATTGAACTTCATGCAGCTGTCAAGTACTTAGAAAAACCATAAACATTAGTAAATCAATGACCATTTTACTGCACGATGACCACTTTGACTTTTGGTACTTCATATTCTTTTCTGATAACACGTATTTACTTTTAGGCAAGTACAATTTTTGATTGCAGGTTATTTTACTTGAATATTTCCACAGGTGGTGTCAGTGCTTCTCAATACGTCTACAACCTCTGGAAGCGACCACACCCTCATATGAACTGACACCCGGAAATGTTACTTTGACAGAAATACAACGAAATTCTGAAGCTAACAGGGGATATTGAACCATAGAAATGAAATGCATATTTAACATTTCTGCAATTAAAACCTATTAACTTACTCGAATTGGAATATAAACGGCATCTAAGAACCAATTGGCCTTAATTTAGCTAACGGCTAAAACGTTAGCCGCAGGTGTTAATGACATACAGTACTTAGGTACATTTTCCTGCAAAAGACTGTCTTTAGTGCAGAATCCGAAATAAAGTACACAAAGTAATAAAACTAAAGGATATTGTCTGAGCAGACCGTCCACTTCTGCTTCGTCTGGTCCACCCTGGTTATCTCCTCCGTCTTCCTCATCCACAAACTTGTTCTCGTCGTATTCATCCACGTCTACTTTCCTAAACTTGTCAGAATGTGCAGATGTCGACATTTTGGAAAATGTGTAAAGATTATATCACGCTAAAAATTTTGTAGTCTAAACGTTATGGACAGCAAATTCTTCCTGCTGTGCTGTCCAGATTTCACCGCTTCCGGATTTCCGCACTTCCTCCTATTTTTCTTCCTTTTTTGGTGATACTGGAGGACGGACACCAGCGGGTGGACACACCGCCCCCTGCAGGACAGGAGGGGAACAGACTCATTTCTAGTTAGTCCATTAACTCATAAAGACACAGTGCTACTTCTGCGGCACTTCCCAAATGAAAATTTCTATCTATTTCACCTTTCTTAAGTGATTTATTACACCATTTATTACAATATTATCCTCTATATATTGCATTTTCAATCATAAATAAATCAAAAATAAATCATGTATTTCCCTGTATTTAATTTCACATATTTAATTTAATGTTCATGAATTAATTCAGAGGTTATTGTATAAGAAACAGAGAAAACTCCAGAAAAAGGGATTTTATTCAGCCAAATCTCATCGGGTTTTACTCGCGAATCAATGTTGTAGAAGCATAGCAACTACAGAGCCTCTGAACATCCAAATGGGTCATATCTGATGACTATGAAAAGATGATGAACTGTATTTTACACTAATTGTTTACATGTATTGACAGGATTAGTAGATCAATAGGTATTAAACGCTTTAGTTCAGTAGATGCTTTTGGTTGTCGGTGGAGGTTCGGGTCTTTATGGGTTAAGATTCAAGATCCTTTATTATCATTCAACATGTGACATGAAGAATCAAATTGTGATGCACAGGATCAACAGTGAAGAATGTAGAATAAATATAAATAGATAGTAAATAATAAATAAATAGAAACACAAGATTGAAAAACAATAAAAGCAAAGTGCTGATAGCATAATAATAAATAAATGAACATAAAGGAGGTGAAATGATGGAATGTAAACATATTACTGCACGTTATAATGTAATAAAACTGATTGAATATTTCACAATGTTATTATATTGCACATAAATGAACGACACCAGACTGAGTTATTGTTCAGTTATAGTATGAGTTGAACAATCTTATGGCATCCCGATAACAGCTGTTTCTGAGCCTGGTGGTTCTGGCTCTGATGCTGCGGAGTCCCCAGCCTGATGGAAGGCAGGCAAACTGGGTGCAGGGTGGGTGGGGCCCTCCATGATGCATGAAGTCCTGTTCCTGCTCCTGTGCTGTAAATATCACTGACTGCGGCAGCCTGCAGCTGATGGTCCTTTGTGCAGACTTCACTACTCTTTGTAGAGCCTTTTCCATCTGCAGCTGCCATACCACACAGTCATGTAGGAGGTGAGGATGGTTTCCACCGTATAGAAGGGGGTCAGGACAGGCCTGTTCAGTCCAGCCCGCTTCGGTCTCTGGAGGAGGAAGAGGTGTTGGTGGGCCTCCTCTACAGAGGTCTCAAGTAATGAAGTAAAAATACTTTATTACCTTACTTAAGTAGAAAATTTGGTCATCTATACTTTACTGGAGGGATTATTTTTTAGACTTTTTACTTCTTATATTTTTACATAATTATCTGTAATTTCTACTCCTTACATTTTATTTCCAATTTGTCAATAAAAAACATATCCAGACAAATAGCGCCATCTGGATAGAGTGAATTTGATTGTGGTTGAATGAGAAATATGACACAAATCAGGTCCTACTCCAGGGAGGACAGAGGTAGTGTACTATAGACCCCTAAATATATATATATATATATATATATTACCTTATATTAACTTTTATACTTTAAGTAGTTTTTGAACCAGTATATTTATACTTTTACTTAAATAAAAAGCTGGAGTTGTTTTAAACCCTAGTATCTATACTTCTACCTGAGTAATAAATGTGAATACTTTTGACACCTCTGCTCTTTTACAATGAATTCCTGGTTTGTTTAATGTTAGCTTAAGTGCGAAACTAGTAAAATTACATCATGAACATAGAAATAACCTGAACAATCATGTACTACCTGAAATTTCTTGAGCAAAATAAGTGAAATTTCAACAATATTATGACTCCACTTACTATTAACACAACTTACAGACTGCACTGGATCTATAAATGCGCAAAAATATTTAGTAAGAGGCGCAATATTGTTAAAATGTACCTTATTTTTCTTAAGAAATGTCACTTTGTTCAGTCTCTTCCGTGTAGCCGTATATGTTTCCATGCATTTTTTTTTTTCCCGAACGTGCAGTCTTTATCATTTCATCTATCCATTCTGTTAGCTCAGGTGTTCAGGAGGATTTTCTGTTGGAAACCGACTTTTCGTTAACTCTGCAGCATCTGTCCCGTTCCCTAGGAGACCGCTAACCAGGATGGACCCCAGCTGCTTCTCCAAATTCTGCAAAATCCTGAGCAGACATATCCGCATTCCCATATCATACAGACAAAAGCATCTATCTCACTTCAGCATTTATTATCGTTCATTAGTTCCATCCTTTGCGGTGTTTAGTGCAGTCTGGTTGTTATTATTGCATCACCATTTATATTAGTATCTGAAGGTTTGTGATGTGAGTGTCACTGTTCAAAAAACTCTACTCATAGTATTGACATAAATTACAAATATTTCTAATACAGTGTCTCATTGCCAGAAGTTCTTTTTGCATCGATGTTGGAGATTGTTTTTCTCCAGCAGCTTTGACTATTTTTTTTCTCTTTTTAGTATTTTTTTTTTCATTAAGTTTGAAATAGTAATTTGTCTGTCAACCCACAATGCACCTGTGGGTCTTGACCCAGTGTTTGTGGTTTTATTTTATTTTCATTTTGGGTCAGAAAAACACACTTATTTTCAGCTTTGTGTTCATACATTTTACATTTTCCCAGTTACCCCTCAAAGACCTGAACAGACGTTAGCGACAGAAAGCATCTACTAATCTAAAATCTTTAATAACCTTTCAAAGCATTAGTCCTTTTAATACATTTACATCATTTTGGTGAATATAATATATCTTTATTTGGACATTTACAGACTCTGGTGAACATGTAAATCTTTTGGAACACTGATTCACTGATAAAACACATGAAGTCTGATGAATAGACTTGTTTCATCGAATAGTTTTTACATTCACTTGATAATATATATGTTTTCTGTGTTCTGACATAATAACCGTTAAATTTACTCAGATTTTTTATGAACATCTCTATATTTCATGTGGCCTTGAAGGATGAAGAATCGACTTTGAGTGCTGTAGAAATGGTTGTCTGAAATGTCCTTGAGCAAGGCACTTAACCCCCCATTTCCTCCAGAGTTGCAAGACATAACGGCCCTCTGCTCCTACTCTACAGTGCGTAATGTGTTCCTGCATGTTCAGCTAATAATGGGTTAAATGCAGAGTGTGGATTGCATATTCACATTTATAATATATATACTGACATAACAAAGATTCTCAATTAAATAACGGAAAATACCTGCTTTTCACTGAAAAATGCAGAGAATAATGTTAGACAATGATAATAATAATAACAGGTGATGATGATAATAAAGGGTTTGATACAAACAGAAGTTACCACAAAAATAGCTCTAGGTATTTGGGTTAAGATTGTTTTTTTAAAGAGTATTTATTTTAAGAAGGAGGACCATTTTCTGAGGCCATTAACGGAAAAAAATCCTCCAGTTTATCCCAAACAGTCAAAATCAACACATTTGGAAATACAGATTGTTTTTCTTGCTCATCAAAGTGCATTGTGTGCATGTTTTAATCAACATTTAGGCTATATTGTTACTATTTCATTACTACTGACTTTATTCCAAGTTCTATCACAAAATAATTTCAATTCACGACTCACGTAATTAGTTTTTTTCCCCTATCAGTTCAGTTCAACAGAGCAAAACAAAACAGAAACAAACAGGGAGAAAAAAATACTAGATATGAATACAATTAAAACTGCAGTACGTTTTATGACCACAAGAGGGCAAAACAATAAAAGATAACTAACTCCCAATAAGGTTTACTTGACAGAGATATTATTCAATGAATATAACAAAACATTAGTCATGTCATTAGTATTAAAATGTCATTTTTGTGTAAACTAACAGAGTTAACTTGACCTGCAAATTGTAATCTCTGATTAATGCCAAACCATAAATTAAAGCACGTCTGTAAAAACAATTAGAAAGCAATTTAATACAGGCATGTGTGGAAATAATATTATGTGTTATTTATTTTTGAACTCTTTCTACTTTTGGTTAAAAATGTAAAAATAAAAACTATTGGTTTGTGAAGAAGAATTATATTATATATTATATTAAAGAAGAATTCTATCTTGGCAAGCAAATAAGCAGGGTTAGTGTAATGAAAAACACTGCATTATGAAGAAATAAATATAGATTCTTTTTTTTTTATCTTCTAATTTTATGACAGTTCCATTGTAACCCATTCTGAGCTAAATCTAATTATATGCATTACACAGCAACTTACACAACAATGAAAACTACAGCTTTGAAAGGAAGAATAATTAGATTTTATGAGTAAAATTGTGGTTGAATAGATGTTATATAATCTAGTTTTTACATGTGGAGACATCCAAATTATGCTGAAGTCGCACTACTGTCTGCTGGTTATCACTAGAGGAACAGAAATATGTAGTTTAATAACCAGTTTCTTTCCTTTTCCCACATACTCAAGCTTTCTATTCTGCTTAAAACCCAAACCACTTTCACATCTATTTTCCTTTTCATATTACATAGACTTACCTTTTCCTCAATCAACATTGTACAAACAGCGACTGAGACGTATCTGCTTTTTCTGTCTGCTGTAACATCCCACCTGTACGGAAATGGAAACTTTATAAAATACATGATGTCATTATACAGCACCATACCTAGTGTCACATAGAATAATTTCTAGTTGTTTTAGTGTGTAAATGAAGTGAAATTCTCCATTAAAAAGTTTATTTTCTTAATTTTCAAATCCCATTACACCTAATATGTATTTTGACACTTGCCTTCCTCTTGATTTGCAGTGAACTTGAAACTAACATTAATGCGCCCACGTATAAAACAGTGGTTTAATTTACTGGCAAAAAAAATAAAACACCTCCTTATACATACAGTGATGGAAATAAGGAAGCTTTTATGGAGTTAAAGTGTCTATTTCAGCATTTACGCAACTGAGATAACCACAAAACTTCTTGCGGAAAATGTATGTCCGCATTTCTTGCAATTTATTTCAAAATAAAAAAGTAAAACGTTAAATAAACAGAGGAATGTTACAGAGCAGTAGGGTAGGAGTCATGTCAGGGTTCATGAAAACGTTGCATTGTGGGTAATGTAGTCGAAATGCTATTAACTTACTTTCCTACAGTTGTGGAAAAAGGGTTTAGGACACACTATGCATTTGTGATATAATGAATTATGAATCACTCTGAAGTCATTGAAGTGTGCCTAGTATTGTTCCGTTCTACAAACCCACATGCTCTCGTCTGTACATGCTCTGTTCCGTCGACCACAAAACTGGATGTTTCTGCAAAATAATGAAACACATCCAGGACACGACATGTTGAAACTTTCAAGAACTTAGTGTTATTTTTTCTTGTTAACAGTGCTTTTTTTTTTTTTTTTTTACATAGTTGTGCTTGATGCAGCTATTATGATATAGTTTCCACCAATATTTCATAATAATATATGAGATTATGTAAAATTTTCCCACTACACTACTGAACAATGTGCATTTTTACCATTAATGGGAGGTCAAAGGAGGACATATTCGTGGCTTAAAACATGCCGGTAGTTTGTCATGTCGCTGGAATGGAGCTAAACTGGAATGCCTCCATATCCTGGTAATCTCACATCTTGTTACACCTTTTTTTAAAATGTGTTTTACGGCTGAGACACATACCCGTTCACACTATTTTCTATCATGCACCATGAGATGAGCACATTCAGTCCTCATTTCCAAATTGCTCAAACTTTAAAAGATCATGTCGTCATTTCTTTTGTGTTATACTGATGCATTTTTAAAACTCATAATGGGCAACTAAATGCAAGAAATGACGTGCAAATTTACTGACCGTAACCATGTGAACATCAGCCATAGAAAGACTGTCTTGGTTCTGATTGGATAATACTGTAGAGGAAGTGGAACTGTCGTATAGTTCCTGTAAAAAAAAAGTAAGACTGTTTGACAAGTGTTGAACAGGATCTGATCCACAGCAGCATTCAAGGGGTTCTGCTTATCCCTATTATTGTTCACAATTTGAATTCATCTTACAGCTTTGCTTTCACACTGTGGCAGGATCTGATCCACAGTTAAACCCAGTGCAGGTATTCATCCAAAGGCCTGCTGCTTATTTCACCTAATTGCTCCGATGCCGGTATTGAAGATGATGCCTGGCACACTTAACTCAAACAGACACCTCCATTCTCTGCAGAAAGTAAAGAATCCCCGGAGGAAATGGAACAAAATATATCATGCTGAAGAGGGGGGAAAAAAGGGTGAAGTGAAGCAGCTGTCAAATAGAGCATCAACATCCATTCAGTTATTACTTTAAGGGTTAGTTTGGATTTGTTTGTTTAATGTGGGGTTGTATGAGGGGCCATAATTATACTCATTAATATCCATAAAAACAGTGGGTGTTAAGTGCTGCACTAAAAAAATGATTGTATCCCCAGATAACCTACGTACACAAACGGTACACATGCTTTTATAATGTACAAAATATACACGGCTTCAGATCCATGGTAATATCATATAAACACTGGTCTACGAACGCACAAAAATAACACAACAAAGCAGTGAAATTCTATCAACAATTAAGTCAAAAATGCTCTTGGGCTCCAGTTGATGAGATACAGCACTGGGTCAAAATGTGAAATTCTGTGAGCTAATGAGAGTATATAAAAAAAAAAAAAAGAATGTTTGTCTCTGTATCTAAATCAGTGGTTTTGTCGTTTTTGCCAGTCATCCCTGCTCCTGTCATTGTTATTGTGTACGTACAAGCGGTCAGTCAGTACTGTGCAGTGTCTAGTCCTTTCCTGTGAATACTGGTGGGAAGAAAGAAGTGATTATGTGTGGGTGTAGAGTTTAACCCTGGTTTTATTAATCACCTAGTGCTTTACTTTTAACCTGAGAAATCAGACTCTCGTGTTTCATTAACAAAAGTGAGACCCAATCGTGATAAATGTGAAACACTTTAATTAGCAAAGAAAAGCAAATCCAATAAAGCTGTACATACATACAAACTATGACAAAAACTACAATTATTTTTATATCACATTAATAGATCTTGAGTGGCATCGTGTAATGACAGTATATACTGTACTACATACACATAATAAAGAAGCAACAGTTTAAAAGTCCTTAAAAATACTGATAAAAATCTATGAAAATTATAAAAGACATGCAGAAAAAGTCTGTGACAAATAGACAAAAATACAGTAGTAGGTTTTTGTTTTGTTTTTTCAAAGGACATATTGATGTTGTCAGTGTTTTACATGTACAAGTATTACGGTGTCATATTTGCAGAGAAACCCTTCATTTTCAATCACAAGAAATTTCTATGTTTTTAAAAGAAGAAGTCTAATATGGAACATGAAAGTATAATAAGGAATTATGATTTTTTTTTTTTTATAAACACGGATTAGTCCTTTCTGTGTTTAATTTATCGCTTCAGTAAGAATAAGACGAGCCGGAGTAACATGTCAATAGGTGTGACTCTCATGGTATATGAGCTGCATGTCATGGGAACGACTGCACGAGGCTGGATTAAGAAATAACCCTGAAGTTACTGCCATCCAGGGGTGAAATCATCAGACGAACTGAACCTGGGGAGTAGAGAGGCCGCCACTTGTTTCTCCAGATGACGTTGCAAATCCGGAAGATGAACAGGATGCAGGCTACCACGAGCAGAGCGACTGTTGGGACACAGAGGATAAAAAAGCACCAGTGGGTGAAAACGTCAACAGCTGGAGCTTTAGGTTAAGACAAAAAGGTGACAGTATATAATGGTGTTTTGTAAATAAATCCATTAAATCACATAAAATAAAGTAGAATAGAACAGGTTTTGGATTTTATAGCTGTGACGTCTGAAAGCATTTAGTCAATCACTTTTGTTGAATTATGGTCTATTTGTAATAAATTAGCCTAGATTAGTTTGTATAAGTAATTTCCCCTGTGGATAATATCCTCCTGACACCCAGCAAAATGAAAGTTTTAGCTTTTTTTGCATTAAACAACTGTCTTGATCAGAAACTGCATAATGTAACAGTTTTTTCCCGATATATTTTGAAAAATTATTTGTATTTGTTTATTTATATTTTTTATGGAATGTACTTTGCAGTGGATGGCATATTTGAAGTAAAACCGTGAAACTTTTGTCTCCTACAGAGGACAAACATGCATTGCTGGGTGTCAGGAGGATATGAAAAGTTTACAAAATAAAGCAGATAGCTGTAGTTTATGTTCTTCCTCTGATTTATGTTCATATTTAAGGTGTACAGGCATTTAAAGTGTAGAATTTTAGAGCCTTAATAAAAAAAACTCTATAAACCATCCCTTGAACAAACACTAATGACCAGATATCACTGACTTGGAGTATGTTGACACCATAAGCAGTGTTTTCCCTCGAGGTTTTTGGGAATATGATTGTACCAAATCATATTCACACAGCTTTAGAGTATTACAATAGTATATAAAAATGAATTATATTGTGAACCAATATTCTAATCACATCTGTGCAAACCATTTGGAAAAGCCAGAGAAGATAATAAATACACAATAAAAAAAATCCAAAAATTGCAACAGAGGTCAGCTAAAACTAGTTATAACAGACCATGAAGACATAATTATGTTAATTTTGATTGTCTCCACACTGAGTTTACACTAATTTGATATAGGTGGTGGACAGAATGGCTTTAATATAAGTAGAGAAAACCCTGCTAAGTGACTACTGAGTGTTCTTTGTTATGTTAAACTTATACTTACTCATGAAGATTGAATTGGGGCTTGGGTCGGCTGAGTTATAATGTCTCATTATGTTTCCGATCAGAGCCACAATCACCACTGGGTACACTGTGACGATGTTACGCACCCAGCGGTCCAACGCCCAGTTCTCCAGGATGAACCTACAGGCAGAAAGGAACGCATGAAAATGATTAATTAACCGTTTTCAAGATCTGATTTTAATACAAATGCATTGATTGTATCAAAGCTTACCATGCCATGACCTCTGCAAACAGGATGCAGAGGGAGGCCGTGGCTGCCGTGCTGCGGGCCACGCCCCACAAATGGAGAACCAATGCGAAGTTGATCAGAGACGCGATGGAGGTCCACGTAGTGTACACAGCCAAACCATTCTGGACCTGCACATGTAAACATCCACTGAGTTAAGATTACTGTTTGTACGTAAAACACACACGCGCGCGTGCGCGCGCACACACACACACACACACACAGGTGATCGTTTCCCGTCGTACCAGTGTTCTGAGGCAGCACAGGTCTTTGGGGTAGTACGACTTCAACCAGAGGCCGTAGTAATCGGTGGCAAAGCAGCAGATGGACAGAACGCTGTAGTTGGTAATCACGATGAGAATCAGCACAACCAGAGATGCCAGCATCAACCTGCAGGAGACACGAAGCACACCATGAACGCATCATGTGAGACGTTTCAGGTCCATTAGTGCCTGTCTGGATTGATCAGGATCTTTCTCCATCATTACCTTCCTGTATCTTTAATCATACCAGTAATAAGCAGTGATGAAAGGGTTACTTCTGACCTGTAATTTGTGGCAGATTACTAGTTAACTGCATGAATAGTTAATGTTTGAGGGGTTTTTTTTTTAATTAATGTTGTAGTGAGTGCTTTAAACTGCAATACAACTGAAAAGTCTGGAAAACCAGGACTGTACCATCATGCTAGAAACAACATATTGTTGAATTTCCAGCAGTGAAAGGCATTATCTCTTATTTGACAGCATAGCAATCTACCATGGCATCAGCTGTCATGTTCTAAAAGATTTACACTTTTCTTCCAACAATTTAGTGTGTGAGTTAAAAGCAACTTACAATTTTGCTTAGACAATATAAATTAACCAGACTACTCCATGTGACACTGTTTATTTGTCTTCTTATGACTACAGCAATAAAGTCATTTTTTATTAGTATTTTTTTCTGTAACAAAGAAGAATATTTTAACAGTATCAGTGGCTGCAATGAGGCTGTTTCACATTGAACATATTCTCAGAACAATATACTGCAAACTGTACAAACAGAAACAGAAACGTTGCACGTTTTTCTTTTCTTTTGACCCCAGTCAAATATTTGTGCTTTACCTATACTCTTTGTCTAGTCTAGTGAGAAATCACCATGGCAAATCCCTAAAATGCTTTTGGGGCCCTCTAATGCAAAAAAAAAAAAAAAAAAAAAAAAAAAAAAA
>JAPSES010056802.1:0-11536 GCA_029822895.1 Maxillicosta whitleyi | reverse complement strand
GGGTATTTATACAGCTCACCTGATTGGGAACACCTGTCCCAACCAGGTGGCTCACATCAGGTAATCAGAACACCATACATGGTGACAGGAAAAACTACGGTGGCTCAGAAGTGTCAAAAGACACACAGGAAAAAACTCAAACTAGAAAAAAAACACAGAACATGGACAATACACAACAACTATATTGTATGAACATGACCTTTACAACTCCCATTCAAGCTCTTTATAAAAGATTTATATCAAATTAAAACAAACAACAAGTGGTGCCAGGCACAATAAACTCTGCACCTCGCGCGTATTTTAGCTTGTTTTGGCATCGGTCCAGCTAACGTCATCATGTCTCTGTGTGTACTGATGTCATCATATCAGCTGACTCTATATATGTGCCAAGTCTGAGGAACATTTATGTTTTACAGGCATTTGAAATTTTGTTCATTATAAGTAAATGGGAGAAGAAAAATAAGATTAAAAAAAAAAAAAAAAAAAAACTCATACAAAATGTGAACTTTGACCTACTTTTCCCAAAATGTAATCACATCTTTTCTGGGTCACTGGCAATATATAACCCCAATGTGATATGGATTTAGCCAATAGTTTTGCTGTTAGAGTGTTAACAAACAAACAAACAAACAAACAGAACCAAAAACAATAGACCTTGTCTTCTTTTCAGGGTCTAGGGTAATAAATGAAGAATAATAAAATATATTTTAAAGTATTAAGTACTGGCATTCAGCAGCCAATGAGTTGAATATGCTTCAACCAAAACAGAAATAAAAGGAGAATCAAGACATGCTAATATTGTTAGACAAAAGCCTAATAATGACTAATAACTTGTAACATTTTATATATTGTTTCATCTTTTCTATGACCCTCAAATCCTATATTTGATGGTGTGTGTGTGTGTGTGTGTGCAACAAAAATATGAAGAAAAATATGCTTCTGACCTCAACATACAGCAGTAGTCCTCAATACAAGACATTGGACTTGCACTTCTGTGTAAAAAACACAAAAGGAGTCTTTACAAATCTACTCTCCATCCTATTCCGAAGGTTGGAACTACATGCATAATGAATTTACATTGCAAAATTTGTGATGAAATCATGATGCAAACAAGGAAAAAAATACTATAATGATCTGATTGAGATGTAGGCCTTAGGCAACAGACGAGGGGTGACCGAATCTGATCAAACTGAGTTTTTATCCTTCAAAGGGAACCACATATAAGACCCGGTGCTACTTTTGTGTCAGAATTTTTTTTCTATATTTAACCTCTCTTAACTGATTTTTCAACATTTGTTATAATATTAACCTCTGTGTTTTATAATTATTATTTTTTTTAATTTACTACATATAGATGTTCATTAATGCTCAAATTAACTTGAGGGTAATTATATTAAAAACAAACAAACAAAAAAACAGATAAAACAGAAGAAGACTTGACTTTTTTTTTTTTTAGCTAAATCTATCATTAGCTGAATAGAAACCATGTGTCTCCATTCACTGTCGTGTATGTCGTGTAAGCTCAAGAGTGAAGTCAAAGGTTTTCCTATCAAAACAGAAAAAAACTGAAGAAAAGGTCGCTTTTTCATAGCATTAACTGATCCAACTCCATGGGTTTTACTGGTGAATCAATGTTGTAGAAGATGACAGTGTTTCCATGGTAACTACAGATACTCTTAGCATCCAAATGGGTCATATCTGATGACCATGAAAAGATGATAAATTATTTCACACAAATTATTTCCACGTATTGATAGGATTAGTGGATCAATGTATATTAAACAGTTTTGAATAGTGTACCCTCTATTGTTCATGTTAATATATTAATACACTCTAAATGTTTGTATTATAATTTATAGGTAATTTTCACAAAGGTGACCCACTGAATGGCCTAAAAAATGGGTTTTATTGTTTTATATGGATGAAGTACAATGATGGATGGATAGATGATGGATGAACACAATAAATTCTTGTTTTCCAGAATGAAGAAGTGAATGCTGAGCAGCTCCAACAGCTCCTGAATGACAATATCCTCAAAGGTTTGGTTCAAATCTTTTCACAAAGCTTTAAAAAAAAACATCTTAAAGTTTTAAAGTTGGGTCATAATGCCTGAGTTTTTTTCTCTGCGACATGTTATTTAGGAGACATGAAGAATGGAGGCTTCACCATAGATGCGTGCCGCAGTATGGTCGCTCTGATGGACGTATCCTGACAAATAATAAACTAGATTCATATGGTTAAAATGTTTCTATCTTTAGCTAAATCTGCTTAACTTTGAGCTTAAAGACGTCGATCACAGGCAAACTGAACGCTGAAGAATTTGTTCGTCTGTGGAGGAAAGTCAGCATATTCAAGGTAAATAGAACCAGACAAAAAAAAAACATTTTCATTTGGTCTTACTGATTATTATATGGTGATACGGATTTGGAATCACATGATTTGTTTGCGTTCTTTCTTAACCAGGACATTTTCTTCCGGACTGATGTTTCGCGAACAGGTACACTGTCACTGAGTGAACTGAGGAACGCAATTGTGGCTTCAGGTACTGGAGATAAGGATGAAGATAAAGTTAATATATTCATTACACTCATACAGAAACAAATTTATATTATAAAGGGAAGTGGACTGTGTGTTTGTGTGCGTCTCAGGCATCACACAAAATTTGGAAAGAACTAACTGCTGCAGTTTAGCATACTTGTGTATTTTTGGTGAAGGAAGACAAGTGAAAACAGAAAGGTGATCGGACCAGTATTTTGGGAAATATTAATAATTTTGTAATACGACAGCCTCACGATCACATTGCTATGCCCATGACGGTTGATAGTAAGTGCAGTACCACACTGCATGATGGGAAATGAAGTTAAAACAGAAATGACATCTTTACTAACTTCAGTCCCTAGATATCAGTATTAATTAGATTAGATCTTTATTGTCCCATAGGGATATTTGTTTTCACAGTCAAATTAATATATTCCTTGTCTTTTAATTTGAAAGAATAATTTACCAAACGATTTTTATGTCAGTACTTTTAAAATATAGACTCACATCTTTTCCCAAAGTCAGTTCTACCCAGTATACGGGTCAATACATTAGTACCTCATAAACTTCATTAATAAACATCAGAGGAGAAACTACTATTACTACTCTGCCCTACTATTTGTTACAGTGGATTTAATATTTACCAATAATAATAATCATTAATTATCTGCATAAAACAGAAATTATAATTGCCACTTTAAAATACTGTTGTTGGTTTTTTTCTATTATTCAACCTGAATGGTTTTGCCACAGGACATAAGAAAAGCATTTGTTCTTAAATTTCGACATTTTACTAAATACATAATAAACTACTTAAGTTACAATTTTTACCTTTAAAAAAAAAAAAAATGCAACCCCAAATATCCTCATCATTTATTATATAAATATGATGAGTACTAGATAATCTTAATTAAATCTTTAATTTCAATAAACAATCACTCATTCAGCTAAATAAATGTTATCAGGACGATGTTCAACCAGAAAGAACAGAGGAAACAAAGTGATGGTGTTGTATCACCGCTCATTGTGTGAGTAAATGTGTTCGGCCCACACTGTGTATAAACGTTGTGTGTGTTTGTGTTACTCAGTGATTCAGGTCAGTGATGCCATGCTGAATCTGATGGCTCTGCGTTACGGTGCTTCTTCAGGACACATAACGCTAGAGAACTTCATCAGCCTCATCCTCCGCCTGGACTGCATGCACAGTAAGTGAACGTAGACTAACCTCTGAACTCATTTTCTGTTGTACCATGTCTTACAAGGTGTGTGTTACTCAACAGAAATTTTCAAGAAATTATCTGATGGAAATGGAATGACACTTCGAGAGTCAGAGGTAAAAAAACACTTTCTCAATTGTTTGGCAAAAACATACATGCTAAGTTTTGGAAAAACTACTATAGATTCTATTGTGCACATGATACTGGAAAGTTTATCTAAATTATGTCTTTTCTTCATTCCTAGTGGTTGTACATTTCAATGTACACGTAAGCAGATGGACGAGTGCACAATCTACCTGATAAATGAGACCAGTATTCTACAAATGAACCGCTACAAAGTACAAAATAGACAAGTATAAGACACAGCATAACGTAATGTAAGATAGCATAGCATAACACAGCATAACATATAACACAGTATAACATAACATAACATAGCATAATATAACATAACATATAACGTAGCGTATCATAGCATATAACAGCATAATATAACATATAACAGCATAACATACATAAAACACAACATAAAACATAGTGTAACATAACATATAACATACCATATCATATAGCATAACATAACATATAACATACCATATAACATAGCGTAACATAACATATAACATAGCACATAACATAACATTGTCACCTCTGCCCCCAGTCGTTAGTCTTTGTCTTGTCTCTTCCTGTTTTATTTTGTAGTTTCCCTCCTGTGTGGTGTTTGTCATCTTTACTTTCTGTTCCCATCTTTCCCACCTGTTTAATTACCGGACTCCTCCTTAATGTTTCACACCTGTGTCTTGTTTTCTCCCCATGTCCCAGTGTGTATTAATCCTGTCTTGTCAGTGTCTCTGTGCTAGCTCGTCACATCAGTTTGTGGTTTCCTGTGTCTTCTTCGTCTGTTTCTTAGCCTGTCTCATGACCTGCCAGTGTGTTTTTCCGTCTGACCTCCTGTGCATGATCTGTTTGACCTATTCTGGATTTGGACCTCCGTCTCTGCCTGCCCCTGTCGGTACCTCTGCTTCGTTGGACTGCTCTCATGGTTTTGGACTCCTGCTTTGGACAGTACTCAGTCTCTGCCTTTTCCCCTGCCTGTACTTTTGTTTCATTTTTGGATTTATTGGATTGCTTACCCGGTACCTGGACCCTGGACTGTGCTTTGACCCTGAGCCTGGAGTCTGCCCCGATAATAAATAACTTCCTGGTTCTAATTCTCAATAAACTATTCTGTTTTATTCCTGTTCTTTCCTTCCTTCTTTGCATTTGGGTTCATGTCCCTTGTACCAGTCATAACATCATAATATAACATATAACATAGCATAACATAATAACACAGCATAACATGACATAACATAACATATAACATAGCCTAACATATTAACATAACACGGCACAGCACAGCACAGCATAACCTAACATAACATAACATAGGACAGCATACTGGAACATAATATAGTATAGCGTAACAGAACAGAACCGAACACTTCCTGACCTGATGATAAATTTTTGCTTTTAAAAAAAAAAAGACAGGAAGACAGTTTAGTATATTAAATAAATTCACTTTCAGTACTAAATGTAGCATGGAATACAGAAGCTTATAGCCAGTTTTCTGCAGTGTTTGTTAAAAAGACAAAATAAAACAGCTAAAAAATAAAATCCAGATAAAACTATTTGAAACTGTTAAAGCCTGTGTAGGTTATTACAATTTGGCTTGTCATCTTTATTACCCTCCTCTTGCTCAACACCTTCTGTTCATCTATTATTATTATAATTACAATGTAATATTTAGAAATAATGAGATACCTTTATGAACTGTAGTTCACCTGTTCCTGGGTCAATATTTTGACATAAAATTGAATGTGTCTGAGCACAGGTCATGTGTAATTTTGTATTTTTGCAGTAAAACATGCACATTTAGTGCTTAAATAGCATCACACTTTATTCTGTGTATGCTGTATTGCATAACTATCTTCAATAACTTATCACTTCAATGAGCACTAACAAGGTGATGCCTCACTCCTGCCCTCTTGTGGTTACAAATCATACATGATTTAATCAATTAAAAACTCCCACTGCACAAATGAGATATTTGCTCCCACAGAGGACGGTTCTTCTCTGAATAGTAATATAATATAAAATTTCACAATAATGGTTTATTTTTTGTTTTACCAATTGTGTTCAAGTGCAAAAAAATGATTTTCTTTGTTCCTATATCAACTATACTGGACACATGTTATTTTCACACATCATGCAAGTTCATCATTTTAGTTTGTGTTTGTCTTTAATCTGATTTGTGTCTGAAAATATCAACGTCCACTGGCTCTGAAACCACACCACATCCTTAAAATGTTTTTGGTTTCTTTTGCATACACATGGGTGTCATGTTCACACAGTTCTTCTGTGTGAAATTACATGTTAAGCTAATCCAAATGCCCTACATTCCACAGACAAGGTGGGATTTGTAGAGGTAAATAAAAACCTGTACATTATGTGAATTTCCATGTGAGAGTTTATTATATTTTACCACACCCAAAATATGTGAATGCACTCAGTAATAAATGCAATATGGATAAAATCATGTCTAACTTGTTAATAAATTGCTTTAGTAAAAATTAAAAATCCTGCAGAGTATTTATTGTTGTTGTGATGCATTTTTTCCACTAATCACTTACTTTAAATTTATTTGTGCAGAATAAGGAAGAAGAATGAGGACGTTTAGCACAGATTTATTAACAGGCACATACATGTTCTTTCGGTTTTCCCAAATCACTCTCTGTCATCTTTAGCTACCCATATAAAAGGCTGCTCATGTTGCGTAATTTTAAGTAGAGTCTTGTTCACCAAATGCGCAGTCTTCAGCCTCAGGCATTTGGCACCGTACATAAAAGCTTCAGGTTTCTCCAGCCTCACACACCAGTTCATCCAGGCTCCACACGTTGAACCTAGTTTTTACGGTAAGATTAAGATAAACTTTATTCCCCAGTAACTTTCTGTGCAAGTTCATTAAGACTTGAAACTTATTAACTAGTAATATCATAAAATCTATCACCTGTAAAAGTTCTAGTTATGTGTTATATTTAATATGTAACAGAAGGAACTGACTGTTCAGATGGAGTAGTGAGCTGTGAGTTTGTGAAGTTATTTGTTTTATTATTGCTTTCGTTATTTTTCATGCAGAATTAACTTAATTTGGTGGAAATAAATTTAAATGAGAAGCTTTGTTGTCAGATTTAAACACGTCTTGGAATTAAATTGAGGCTTAAAATCGTTATGTTTATGAAACAGGTTAAATCAGGATGAGTAGCTTGATGAAAAACAGTCTGGCACGGTGCGGTTATTCTGAGAAACATGCTAATTTAGTATAATTACAGTTTGTGAAGACTACAAAAGGAATATTAATTTCTTATCATTGCAAATGTGGTTATGTTTTTATTGTCATTCATCTGTCTAAACATGTCAGTTTCCAGTTTGAGAAAGTGAGAGCAGATGAAAGTTTAACCCATAAAGATCCAGTGTGATTTTTGTGTCAGTTCCCAAATGATGTTTTCTTCCTAATTAAACTCTCATTATATCATTGATTGTAATATCATCCTTTTTTCAGTGAAAATCAAGTATTTCTTATATTTAGTTTATTGATCATATAGATGTTCATAAAATCTCGGGTTAAGAAGAACAGAGAAAACTGAAGAAAACTTGACTTTTTAAGAAAATCTATCAATATCTGAACATAAACCAAGTGTTTCATCTACTGTCTTTGATCCAACTCCATGGGTTTTACTGGTGAATCAGTGTTGTAGAAGATGGCAGTGTTTCTACGGTAACTACAGAGCCTCTGAACATCCAAATAGGTCATATCTGATGACCATGAAAAGACAATAAAAATATTTTACATCAATTATTTACATAGTTTGACAGGGTTAGTAGATCAGAAGTGAATAAACAGTTTAGATCACTTGATGCTTTTGGAGGTTTGAATTTTTACGGATTAAGAAATGCAACTATAAAAGACACAAACTTTGATTTCCAAAAATGTTGAAGGGTAAGGTCCCAGTAGTTGTGACCTAGAAGGTTAGAGAAGTGGATTGTAACTGAAGAGTTGCTGGTTCCATTTCCAAAACCTGACAATAAAATTGTTGGTTGATGTACCCTTGAGCAAGGCATTTGACCTCCCATTTCTTCCCGGGGGCACCTGACGTGGCAGCCCATTGCTAATCTGCAGAGTGTAGTGTGTTCCTGCATGTTCAAACAGTGATCGGTTAAATGCAGAGGTTCAATTTCAGAATGTGTTGCATTCATTATATAGTAAGTAATAAATAAAGACTCTTTAAAAAAAAATCATGTTTTCTGCTTTTAAGTTTAACTTAAGTTTGTCCTCTAGACAAAAATGTCAAATCAAATCTTGTCTAAATGCAAATATTGATCATATTATGTTAAACTGCCTTGTGTCTTCTGACTGATTGTATTTATTCATCTGAGAAGCAGCAGCATTTTAATATCATGATTCTTTTTGACTGAACGTAGCCTCGACACCACAGCACAATGGCGGCTCCTGGTGTGTGCCAGAGCATCCTGAATGCACGGAACACCAAAGATGGCCGTGGAACCCGCACAAATCCTGAAAAGTTCCTCAACCAGGACTACCAGCAGCTGAAACAGTACTGTCTTATCCGCCGAGTCAGGTACATAGATGACATGTTCCCTCCAGACAAAACCTCCATCGGTGAGGACATACTGAGCCCTTCAGACTTGAACAGAGTGCAGTGGCTGAGGCCGGCGGTGAGTGTTTTATGTTGAAAGTGCATGTTTGACCTTATATTAAACTAACAGCTGATGCTTAACCCATAAAGACCCAGTGCTACTTTTGTGTCAGTTGCCAAATTAATGTTTCTGTATTTTCAATCTTTCTAAACTGATTTATCACCACTGATTCTAGTATTATCCTCTGTACTTTGCATTTTCAAGTATAAATCAGGAATCTTCCTATATTTCATTTACTGATCATGTAAATGTTCATAAAAACTCAGATTAAAGTTGAGGGTAATTATATCAGACAGAAAGAAATGTGCCTTTTTTGGTAAAATATATAATTAACAAAACATAAAACAAGTGTCTCCGTCCACTGTCATTGATCCAACTCCATGTGTTTTACTGCTGAATCAATGTTGTAGAAGATGATGGTGTTTCCATGGTAACTATGGAGCCTCTGAACATCCAAATGGGTCATATCTGATGACCATGAAACGATGACAAACTATTTTACACCAATTATTTACATGCATTGATAGAATTAGTGGATCAACAGATATTAAACAGTTTAGATCAGTAGATGGTTTTGTTTGTTAGTGGATGTTTGTGTCTTTATGGGTTAAACTGACACAGTGTTATTAAACAACCACAGCGCTAAAGTGGTTCATCATAAATACAGACACAAAACTAAAAGTGCTGCTGACATTTAGCTGTTGGCATCAAAAACACGTTTGTTAAAGAATAAGATGCTGATACTTATCACTGATCTGTGGGTTAATTGGGAATTTTAAATGATATAATTAAAATTGGTGTCAAAATTTCTTCTTCAGAAAATTGTTTCCAATCCATCTTTTGTTGTTGATGGAGTCTCCAGATTTGACTTTGGACAAGGCATGATTGGTAAGGAAACTACAAACATTTGTAGTGTGAATCAATGCATCTTACAGTACACGTGCAAACTACATACTGCACACACTGGATAGAATCAGACATACTAAGGGTAGAGTTGGGAAATAATGAGTCATTTCTGAACTTTTCTTCAAGTCATGGGAGCATTATATCTACTGCTGTTGTTTCTCATTAGGTATATTCAGCTGATGTCATCATATCTCTGTGTGTGCTGATGTCAGCATATCAATAACCTCTAGTATACTGTATGTGTGTCAAGTCTGAAGTAATCTGAAATCAAACAGATGTTTTTATAGACATTTAAAATGTTGCCCATTGTAAGAAAATGGAAGAAGAAAAAAACATTTTAAAAATTCATTTAAAAAAAATGTGAACTTTGTCCTACTTTTCTCAAAATGTAATGGCATCTAATATTGGTCACTGGCAATCTATAAACTCAACCGTTGCTACAGACGTGTGAAATATCGCCTATTGTAAGTAAAAGGTAAAGTAAAAGATGTTAAAAATTAATTTAAAAAATGGAACTTTGACCTACTTTTACCAAAATGTAGTGGCATCTATTATGTGTCACTGGTAATCTATAAACCCAATTTGGTATAAATTCAACCAGTAGTTTTGCTGTTAGAGTGTTAACAAACAAACCAAAAACATTACCACTTACCACCCCCAATAAACTAATATATGAGCAATTTTAAAAAGTCTTGAGACAAGCCAACATCAAATAAAATACATACAGCCTGTGCACTTCACTGTCCTGCCTCTGTATATCTTTCTGACAAGTCACACGTTTTTCAGGGAACTGCTGGTTTCTTGCATCTATCGGTGCTCTGACGTTCCAGGAGCACATCCTCCAACAGGTCGTCCCTCTGGAGCAAACGTTTGATGAAGACTACTGTGGGTTGTTCCACTTCAGGGTAAATACACAGCACTGGTTGGTATTCTAATAACACTTAACATATCTAATAAAGACATTTGAAATCCCCTTTCAGTTCTGGAGATTTGGGAGGTGGGTGGACGTTATCATTGATGACAAGTTGCCCACAATCAATGGCCGTCTGATCTTCGTTCATTCCAAAGATCCGACTGAATTCTGGCCTGCTTTACTGGAGAAAGCATATGCCAAGTATGGAAAACAGACATATTGTTTTTCAGTTCTTGACTTTTTTTGAGGAGTCACTGAATGTACTATCCATGTTCTTCTGTTAGGGTGTGTGGTTCTTATTCAGACATGAGCGCTGGAACTCCAGCTGAAGCTCTGATGGACTTCACTGGTGGAGTTCACATCTGTGTGGACCTCTCAAATCCCCCTCCAAACCTGTGGGATCTGATGCTCCGAGCTGGAAAATCCAAATCACTGATGGGATGTGGTACTCCTCAGGGGGTAAGCATGAACATAGGTTGGTATCGTGTGGCTGAACAATGGTGAGTGAGAGGTGGGTGTAACAGGTGTAGAGTTCCCACCTCTTTGTCGTAGGCTTAACTAAACAATAAAAAACTGGAGCAAGGAGGGACTAATTTTTTTCTTGAAGGGACATTAATTGGTTGTAACATTTGTTGGCATGTATGAACAGGAACATGCATCTCTGTCTCTTTAAAAGTAATTATACAGTCTGTCATTGTGCCTGAAGGCTGTGATTATGCGTGTCACTGCACTACTACATATCTACTGCCTCTTAGGGCTAAGAAAAGCATAAAATGCAAGATCAACTCTTTTAAATAATTCTGTTTTTGTATTTGTGATATGCATCAATTATAAGGAACAGGATGTCAGTGATTTACAACTGTTTATAAGAGACATGGCATGAGCAGCTTCAGAAATATTTACTTCTATACATGTTTCATTTGACATTTAGGAGTGAAAAATAACTCTGTTCCCAGTGCCTCATATTTTGCCTTCTCAACCCCAGTAGGTCAAGGTAAACACGTGTATTATTGATAATGATTTAATGAAGTACTTCCTTGACACATGTGAAGGAGCTTTTGCAGCATCTTAACTGGCACAAATTAAATAAAATACACTATGTGATTCACAAGACATTACTCACGTCCGCCAAGGAGGTTATGTTTTTGCCTGGGTTTGTTTGTCTGTTTGTTTGTCCGTTCGTTAGTTAGCAACATAACTCGAA
>JAPSES010056782.1:0-11536 GCA_029822895.1 Maxillicosta whitleyi | reverse complement strand
ATGTGAAAATGATAAACTGAAGCAGAATATTGTTAAAATTACACTTATTTTTTTAGTTTGTCCATATTATTCACATTTGTTTTAAAGCATAGTTTGTAGATGTAAACATTTTTTTACTTTTTTCACTATAAAACTGAAAAAAGTTGGGAGTTGACATTATTCATATATTACGTTATTATTTTACTTCAGATCACATTTGGCTGAATGTGGAACTGAACACACCTGCTTCCATTAATGATCCGCTCATCATGCGGTTCTGCAGGAGTCTGATAATGACATAATGGCTTCCAGGTGCGATGGAAGTGGGAACTCTAGAACATGCAGGATAGCGGTACTTAAGGATCAGAGATGAGAACCGCTGCTCTAATAGATATGAGCTCATCTGAACCTGAGACGTTAGGATCCACTTTGCTGTGTCTGTGCACGATTATAATAAATGAGAGTTGACATTTTATTTTCACACCTGAAAAATAGGAACTACGTTTTTTATTCAGTGTAGATTTTAAAGAAGCTGCTTTTTGCTTTTGGGTCGAATTTTTGCAGAAGTAGATTTACTTTTACGTACAGTTTCACCACAGGAGCGGAACTTTTACTCGAAATAATTGAATACTCTTTTACTTTTTTTTTTTTTTACCACATTATAGATGATCTGAACTGCATTTCCTCTTATTACAGTCTCATCATTTGTACCTTCATGTCATGTCTTTTGTTGTTTTTCCATTGCTGGTATCAGGTTAACTGGCTTCATGACGTCGTCACCTAAAATGTTTTCCAACAGTCATGAAGGAGTTCCCAGTGATGTTGAGCATTTATTGACCACCTGCGTCCAGGGGCGTCCACACTTTTGATTGGTGGTGTATAATCACAGTCTGATAGATCATTTTAACACGAATCTTACTAAGTACAGTGGACCCCCGCCATACGACAATAATCCGTTCCAGAGTTGGGATCGTAAGGTGAAATCGTCATATGGCGGGAAATAGAAACCTATGGTAATTAGCTAATGCGTGCAAAACCCCAGGTAACCTCCAGCTTCGTTTCCATAGTAACCATCTTCTTACTTCTCCCTTTAACATCACTAGCAATCTCGGGACCCACAGCTACGAGATCACACCAGATCAAGTATTTACGAAACACACGCGAGATTCTGAACTGAGCGAGCGATAAATAAAGAGAGAGAGAGGGCAGCATCTCGGCCAATAACATATCGGCATCTTAGTGACGCCGACCAATAGCAGACCAGCATCTTAGTATGAGCGTGGTGTAAGGCGCACAGTCATACGCACACACACCGACGGCCAAGTTTGAATTTTGGAATTTTTTGGCCGCGCAAGAGAAATTGTTGTTGATGCCATAAAGCGGAGAAAATGCCGTAACAAGGGGACAAAAAAACTTCGTATTCCACTTCGTAACGTGAAAAAAATGTAAGCTAGGGATGCAATAACCCAGGATCCACTGTGCAACTTCTTTTGTAAAATTATCCGTCAAACGTGTATAAATAATGGAATAATTCATACTTGTTCAAAACAAAACCTTCCACTAGTGACTGTAAAAAAAATAAATTCTGAAACGAGTTCCCATGTTGTAGAACCGGAAGGCGTGGGAGTTCATCATTATACCTGTAGCAATAATGCATCATGTTGGGGCCAAAAATTATTTCAAGAACAGAATAGAATAGAATAGAATAGAATAGCATAGAACCCTTCAGTACCCATAAAAAACCCCTAAATCTGTAAATAACTATCCAAATACATGCATTATATATTATTCATATTAATAAAATAAACTAAAAAATACAATACTGTACTTACTGTAGGAACAATATACAGTACGTATGTACAGTAATGGTGAACGAAATTTTGGCGTTGTAAAGTCGAAATAATGTAAGTCGGGTACGTCGTAACCCGAGGACTACCTGTATACAAACACCAGTATTACAGGAATAAGTATAGAGTGAATATAAATGTACAAAAACCAAAAAAAAAAAAAAAAAATCATAAAATATAATTTTAAAAATTACAAAGTTAACAAAATAACACAAGAATAGAGCTTAGCAGAATAAATAAAAATAAAACTGGATAAAATATGAATAGGTGTAATTTACAGTATTAACAGTACCAACAGTGCGTCTATGAACAGTGTTAACAGTATGTTTAATATCTGTGAAGCAAAGCAGGTTTATTTCTACAGCACATTTTATGTACAGGACCATTCAAAGTGCTTCACATAAAACACAGAAAGTAAAAAAAAAAACAACATGATTTTATAGAAGCAGTATGTGTATCTATGAGTAATATTTGAGCTAACACTGTCAGTGCAAAAGCAGAATTATTGAGTCATAATATTCTTCCTCATGTCCTGGGTGTGTCCTGCCTTCACCCTTAAGCAGCTGCGGTAGGCTCCAAGTGACCCCCCCGTGACCCCAGAGAGGATAAAGCATATTCAGAAGATGAATGAATGAATATTTTTTTCTCTTTTATTACCTGTAGCTTCTGAAAATGGTTGATTCCACACAAAACATAATAGAAGTAAAGAGCCAATCAGCTGTGTTTGAATGTGACTTTCACTGACTTTATTTATGAGTTTATTGTTGTCTGTGGTTATTGAGTGTAGCAATAATAATAAAAAACAACAAAAAAAAAACCAACCACATACTGGTGGTTTTGTGTGTTCCAGTCCATCAGCTACAAACCAGTTCAACAAAATCATAATTACTATTAAATTAGTTCGACCGCTGAGCAAAGCCCACAAGCCTCTGACATGGTTCTTTAAAGGAACACACTTTGTTTGGTTGGTTTGTGTACGCTGCTTCTGCTTCATCTAATGGTTTTAAACAGAAGTTCGACTTTGGTTTAGTTCTTGTTTCTGGAAGCTTTGATCATCACTTTGCAGAACTTTGCAGCCTCGGAAACAATAGACCTTTCTGTTACGTTAGTCTGATTTTCACAACATCACCGGACACCCCCCCCCCCCCATACAACATTAATCCGTTCCAGAGTTGGGATCGTTATCATTATATAGTGTATAATAGACAATATAAACCTATGGTAATTATGTAATGCATGCAAAACCCCAGGTATATTAAAAATGAGTAACACAATAGTATAGTAAGTACTACTTATATATAATATACATGTATAGAATTAAATAACTGTATAAATAATTATTCTAAATAAAAAATATATTAAAAAAATGACATTTTATTTTTATCATCGACTGGTTACGATCATATTCCTTAGCGAGGGTAACGATGCGCGTGCCTTCTTTGTACTTCTTTATTATCCCCAGCTTCGTTTCCATAGTTACCTTTTTTTTTTTTACTTCTCCCATTATCATTACTCGCAATTTTGGGACCCATGGGTACATGTCTGTACGTAACGCACACTAGATCTAGAACTGAACGAGCGATAAATAAAGAGAGAGAGAGGCAGCATCTCTCTGGGACATTGTGGGAGGGGTTTCGGCCAATAGCATATCGGCATCATAGTGACGCCGACAGTCGTACGCACACACACCGACCGCCAAGTTTGAATTGTTGTTGACGCCGGAGACATCGTAACCCGGGGTTTCCACTGTACTTAGAATTTGATGTTCACGCTAACGCCACGTCATAAAACATTAACTCCCCCCAGTACATGGAAATAAATGATAAGCAGTTTGTATTTAGTTTGATTGGAAGTGCAGTGGCAGATGGGACAAAGCGTCTGCCAGTTCTTTTCCGTCACAAAATCAAGTGTCTGCGACTGGACGGCGGTGGCGGCGTGAGATGTGGATTCAGGGGCTTATCGGTGTCATTTGCGATTTACTTTTGCAAAAAATGTGGGCTGGCTCTGTCATTCATACGTGACAGGCTGGGAGCGAGGAGGCTGAGGATGTTGGACGCAGTATGTGTGATAATGGTGAGTTTGTTGTTGTTGGAAATGGTTAAAACATTGTGAGAAGAAAACGGAACAGCACAACAGGAAGGGTTGAATTAAGTGGAGGCTTTGATGTGAACAAAACAGGATTTCATTGCCCTTTGGTACAAGATACTAGAGCGTATAATAGCTATTTATCTTTATAATAGGTATTTATATAGACTATATAATAGGTAGACTGCATAAGCTATTTATTTATTATTACTATTATTATTATAATGGCCTTGCTACTTGTTTCTACTAGTACTTTACCATACATGATTTTTTTTTCAGCATTATTTTCTTTTTTATTGTTATTGTTTTGCTATTTTCTTGTAGTTAATCGATGTTGTGCTGATTTTAGAATGTCAATTAACCAAAGGATCAATAAATTTCTTGATCTGGTAGCTTATTTAGTTATTAAATCAAAATCCATCTGAACACTGAACGAACCAGTAACTTTTCTTGCGTAATGAGTTGTTGTGTTGCTCTGACCTAAATGAAACACAACGCGCTGTTCTTTCACAAGCTTCTATTAGTTATTCGTATCCATCAGCACAAGCAGAACATTATATCCCCTCTGGGATTCACTGTGATTATTAGGCAGAATGATTGTGCAAAAAAAAAACAGAATTACAGAATGTAATAATTAACTGTGCCTTTGGTTTGCTGTGCTGTCAACGCTGATAGGTTTTTCCCTTTTTGGGGTCGACAATAACACGCTAAAGACAAATGGAAAGTCTGATGTTTGTGCTTCCCTCAGAGGATGACTCCTTTCATAAATGAAGACTGATATCCTACTTACTGGAGCAAAAACCGTATGATTGCATCATATTAGTCTTACTCAGCACTAAGTAATACATCAAAATCTTTGTGTCATCACTGAGTAAATTGTAAATGTGCCCTAAAGAATTCATGCCAGTGCAGGAAGCTGGAGTTAATACACGACTGACTGACTGACTGACTGAATAATTAATTAATACATGGTCCAGTTTTGTGAACTAAAATTATATTAACCTATAAAGACCCAGCGTGACATTTGGGGCAATTCTCCAATGAAGTTTTTCTCTATATTTAATCATCCTTAAGTGGTTTTTCACCATTTTTCGTATTATTGTCTTCTGTATTTTGTGTTTTTCATTTTGTTTTTTAATTGAAAATCAGGTATTTTCCAACATTTAATTTACTAATCATGTAGATCAGGGGTGTCAAACTCATTTTAGTTCAGTTCCACATTCAGCTATATTTGATGTGCGGAGGGTCGAAACAGTAAAATAATGACAGAATAATATATAAATAATGTCAACTCTAAACTTCTCTTTATATTTTACAGTGAAAAAAGTAAAATGACCTGATGAAAATGTATAAATCTACAAATTATCCATTCAAATAATGTGATATCAAACACTATAATCACTGTTATGCTTCAGTTTATCATTTCCACACGTACATTATAACTTACAGATCACATTGGATCGACAGATACACAATATGTTTATTAACGGGTGGAATATTATTAAAATTGCACACTTCTTCTTTTAGGACATTTCAGGTAATTCAGATTTTTTTGTTTTTTGTTTTAGTCTAAATACATGAAAACTTTTACATTTACAAAGACAGAAATTTGGATTTGTGATTATTTATAGGTAATTATGACACTGAATTGGTCTCAATTTGGAACCTGATCTAAAATTGCATTTCACAAATTCATCCCAGGGGCCGCATGTTTGACACCTGTGATGTAGATGTTCACAAAAGTTCGGATTAAAGTTGAGGATTATTATATCAAAAATACAGAAAACTGACTTTTTCAGCGAAATCTATCATTAACTAAACATAAACCCAGCATCTCTATCCACTGTCATTTGTTAAAAAATCCATGGGTTTTACTGATGAATCATTGTGGTAGAAGATAATAGTGTTTCCATGGTAACTACGGAGCCTCTGAACATCCAAACGGGTCATATCTGATGACCATGAAAAGATGACGATGATGATTTTACACCATTTATTTACATGGATTAGTGGATCCGCGGGGATTAAACAGTTTATATCGATGCCTTTGATAGATGGTGAATGTTTGGGTCATTATGGGTTCAATACACAGGCAAATGTTTAACTCATATTTAATTTTGTCATCTGTCAATTGAGTCACGGTCACTTTCCTCAATTTAATATTTCTACCTGAACTTCATCAGGTGAATTTTCATGAGCAGTGGTGGTGAAAATATTTCCCATCATGCCACAGTACTTAAACCTTTATAGGGCACTTACTGGAATACTCTGAAATTCAAAATTTCAATCTCACTGTGTTATTGGACATTGTCAACTACTTCCTCATCGGTTGGCGTGACAACAGTCTCCATCCTCTTGCCATAAAACATTCAAGTAGCACTTGCTACAAAGTAAGCACATGCAATAAAACAACTGTTATCAGGTCATAAAGTGACAGAAATCACTCATATTCACTATTTACAGCAGTGTGTGTCCGACCTTCTTCAAATCAGGATCTACTTTAAAAGCTTCTATTTCTGTTGAGATTTACTAGTTACATACACAGATACAATAAAAATTTTTTTTTAAAAAGTAGATTATATGCCTCCTCTTCGTAATCCTGATATGGTTTGGTAGATATATTTACATGTTTATTGTGTATGTTTATATCTAAGTTGGAGGCCTCTAAAAAAAAAAAAAGTAAAAATTGTATGACGCGTTCATGTTTTGCTGTTGAAAATCCATAAATAAAATTATAACAAAAAAAAGTACATCATATTTAGTGAGTTGCTAGTACTTTTTTTCTGCCTTAGTGGAACCAGCATGGTGCGTGTTGTACCAAATTTACATGCATGTGCAAAAACAGCAGAAGTCCAAAAAATAAGGGTTAAAAATTATACATGACCCTGCGTCTCTGTGTGGACAGCCAACCTGACCTGACAGCTACAACAGAATACTTCTGTATTTGTATTATTGTATTATTATTACAGTTATTATTATTACAGTTAGTCTGCGTTTTTGTTGTCAATCACCAATGATTTACAGCTTCAAAATTTCTGTTGAATCTCTCTGACGCACTATATAGTTTTATAAAAACGAACATGTGTATTTTTTGGTTTGTGTTTGTCGTGTCACTTCCATTACCACTGATGGTGTGTGATTACTGTTGAAATATATCCTATTATAAGTTGTGCAGTCATCTGGATAGTTACTATGTGTAATATACTTCAATTTTACTGTTTACTATCGGATATTTACATTATTAGGATTCTAAACAGATGTTATTATATCATTAAGAAGCAAAAGTAATGTGTTATGTTGTATAAATGTGAAACGGGGGTGGGATTTAATACGTTTTCTTCATCCCACTCCTTTTTGAGCAGTATATATTAAATTTATTCTGTTATTACTAGTGTACATGGAAATTGTTATTTTGTTTTGATCTTTATTTATTAATGTATTTGATCTGATATTAGTTCCTTGGACACAAAAGATTTTTTTTTTTTTTTACTTCTGCTCAAAACAAATAAATGAATGAAGGAAATGAATATCACTGAAGGACAGGATTGGCCTCATACACTTGCCCAATAAATAGTTAATATGACACTCATTCTTTTAATATTGTTTTCCTTAAAGGTGCTTTTTAGCAGAAGTTGCCTTCTGTGTTGCTATAGCTGTCATTATTCCAACTTTATTTTGACGTACTGTCATGTATTGAACATGTCACATGACCCACTCAACCCCAAGTAAGCACTCACTTTTAGAAGGTGTAATAAAGAAACCTCATTCCATTCCCTTTTCTCTTTCCCAGGTTCTCCTCCCTTGGATTGTGAGCACTCGGGCAGCCCTCAGCAGGAGGAGTCCAACAGCATGAGGCGGAACGACAGCTACCTGCCGGTCCCTGGAGAGGAGAAGAACCTGGACGTGGACTTCAACACTAACCCCAGGAGGAATGAGTCCATAGTAAGACCTTATGTTCATATATGTTTACGCACGGTGTCGATCAGCTACGGAAAGGAAAGTGAGTCCTAATCAGCGAAAAAAAAAAATCAATCAAATATGTAGGTTCTCATTTGCCCAGGTCATCATTCTTCCTGGTCGTTCTCCAACTGAACTGAGAAGAACTACTGTAAAAAAAACTATGAAGGTTCATTTTGGAAATCGGGTTGAGATTGTAATAATAATTAAAACTTCTGCATTGGCATATGGTCATTTATGAAACTGGTCAAAAGATATAATGCCATACCCGTAGGGATGCACGATACCACTTTTTTGAAAACTGATACGAGTACGAGTACTATTATTTCAGTACTTGCTGATACCGAGTACCGATAGCGTTACTTTCTTGCCCCCCCCCATCACAACATAAACAAATGCAAAAACATTTTTATAATTTATTCTATTTTTATTCTCATTTATACTCTTTTTATACTCAATATTGCCATCTTAATTAAACAACACACAACCTCTGACAACCTTTTTTTCAATGAACATTCTGACACACATTTATGACAACCTTGCTTTATGCCTTTATGTTTTTTTATCGGTAGTATCGGTAGTATCGGTGGTATCGGTGCCATGGTATCGGCAAGTATGAGTACAGAAAATTAATGAAGTATCGGGCCGATACCCGATACCAGTATCGGTATCGGTGCATCCCTACATACCCGGTCACCACATGTTTTTTTTTTTTTTTGGCTCATGATGACGAAAAGGGACAAAAAAAGGTCGAGAAACACTGATGTAGACGATCAGACTGTACTTCTGAGTCTGAACGAACTGTAACACAATGTTCCCACTGAGTCTGCATGCAGGTGCAGACAGATGATCTGTAAACACATTCCAAATGAATCTGTTGTCAGATAGACCTGTAGGCATCCACAGTAAAAGTCTAGTTGTGGTGAAGGTAACGACGAACAGCAAACTAATTTTCCAATTACAGATAATGGTGCATTGGAGGGATGGAGTCGTGACGGGCCCGTTCATAGACATAAGCAGGGGTGTCTTTTATTTTCAGCCTTGTATTACACACTCCAGTGTCAGATCTGCAGCCATTAACACTTGCATCCATGCTGCAAAATTCAGCAAATGCAAATGTTGAGTGTTAGTGCAGGTACTAATATTTACATTACAGGAGGGGGATTTGCATGAGGCATGTCCTGTTTGGTTTCAGGAGTGCACCGTTTCTTCTGCATAGGCTCATTATTAATATTTGTACGAACCATAAATGCAGTTTCTCCTAAACATTAACCCTTAAAGACCCAGTGCTACTTTTTGTTGTACTTTTTGTCGAAAATCCAAATGGAGGCACCGACAGGGAACAAATGGGTTCTAATCAAAAGACAGGCAGGGTCAAACACAGGGCTAGGGAAGAGCACAGTGAGCGAGGGTCCAAATCCAGATAATCAGTCCAATCAGGCAGAGGTACCGAAGGCAAAGCCCAGGAAATCCAGGGTCCAAAAATGGTTCCGATCAGGCAGGAAAATAATGCTGGTAAAGTCACACACAAGACGAACTGGCAACAAGACACTGCAAACACAGGGTTTATATATGCACTAGGAGGGTGAGACAATGGGACACAGGTGCAGCACATTAGGGCGGAGTCAGGTAATCACACAAGTGCGAAAAACGGGGAACAGGAAGTAAATGGACTGCTCTTATGTAGCGCTTTTCTACACCTTGTTTCTCAAAGAGCTTTACATAGCCTCACCTTCACCCATGACTATTATGCTAATGTGCCATGCCAGACCCTACTGGGAGGGTTCAGTGTTTTGCTCAGGGACACTTCAACATGTGGACAGTGGGAGCCAGGATTTGAACCTCCAAACCTTTGGCCATTTGACAACCCTCTCTACCAACTGAGCCACAGCCGCCCATATAAGTAACAAAGACACCAGACGTGACACAGGAGGGAGACTGACAAAATAAAACAGGAAATGACAGAAAAAAAACACTAACATCTGGCGGTAGACGTGACTGCTTTTTATGGTTCTAAAAGTTAGAATATTGACATAAGGAAGCGTTTTATAACCGCGCTGTTCCAACAAATGTTGTATGTGTTATAGTTAGACTCGATTTTGTGGAAGTAAATGCAGCGTATCTGTCTCAGCATATCCGCGGCCATTCAATTTGTTAATGTTTTGTAGGCTGATGTTCTACGAGGTGTGTCAGAACCCGACACAGACAACAACAGAACAAAGACAAAAGAGCTTTTACCGCACGACGACTAAACACGAACGTGTCAGTGTGGCCGTGATGGATAACCTTCAGACATTCAGCCCCTAAACAGGCACGCACGTCCTCTGTATGACAGGCTGTTAGGTCCACACTGAGCTCCAGCGTCCTTTGTACATCATCATTACTGACATGAGTTCAGTCCATTTGCTGATACATTTACTCAGGCGACTGTCACATCCGTTTTTTAACTGGCGACATTAGACTCGATGTCGCACTTCAGTTTTTTGTTTTTTTTTCTGGCTTGTCTGGCTCGACTTCCTCTCATTAAATACAGGCTGCTATTAGCATTAATGTTGCTACGCTAGTGGGTGTATTTTCACCCCATGTATAATGATACTTTAGAGTCTGTCAGTAATAAAAGTGTTCACTGTAAGACTTTTATAAATACTGTCTGAGGTTTTTTTGTTTAGTTTTGTAGCATCAGATTTGACGTTAGAACATGAAGATACAGCTGTTCTTTCTATCTATATATTTTCTTTCTTTCTCGACATATTCTTTTGTTCTTCTCTCTCTCTTCTTTGTTTTTTCTTCCTCTGTATTTTCTTTCTTCTATATTCCTTCTCTCTTTATTTATCTGTTTTGTTTCTTTCCTTCCTTTCTTCTTCTTCCTTCCTTCTTTGTTTCTTTCCTTCCTTCGTTCTTTCTTTCTTTCCTCCTTCCTTCCCTCCTTTTTTCTTTCTTTCCTTCCTTTCTTCTTCCTTCCTTCTTTGTTTCTTTGTTTCGTTCTTTCTTTCCTTCCTTTCTTCCTTCTGTCTTTGTTTCTTTCTTTCCTTCCTTCCTTTTTTCTGTCTTTGTTTCTTTCCTTCCTTCGTTCTTTCCTTCTTTCTCTCTTTCTTTCCTTTTTTTCTTTCTTTCCTTTCCTCTTTCCTTCCCTCCTTTTTTTCTTTCTTTCCTTCCTTCCTTCCTTCTGTCTTTGTTTCTTTCTTTCCATCTTTCCTTCCTTCCTTTTTTCTTCTGTCTTTGTTTCTTTCCTTCCTTTGTTGTTTCCTTTTTTCCTTACTTTCTTTCTTTCTTTCTTTCTTTCTGAGTCATGGGAGTATATTCCTAAGTGCTTAAAAATCAATAAAACACTGATTAAAAAGTAATTAAGACACATGGTGAGAGAAGCAGCTTGTATGACCTGGAATAAGAATAAGGAACTAAATGGGAAAATCTATTTAGAACAATTGTTCTCTCAGTGGTTCTTTTCTGAACAAATGCTCCTTCATCTCATCATCAACCTCCTGCCCCCCCCCCTTCCCCAAGAAAAAGTTGTGACTGTTTTGTATGTATACAAGCAGCACTGGTATACATAGTTTTAATGTATTTCATGGTTAACTGAACCAAGTTTGTTCTGATATTGATCTTTCTATATTATGTGGCGGGGGGCGGGGGGGGGGGGGGGGGGGGGGGGGGGGGGGGTGGGGGGG
>JAPSES010056772.1:0-11538 GCA_029822895.1 Maxillicosta whitleyi | reverse complement strand
TTTCCAGTGTCAAGAATCTAATAAAATAGATAAAAAACAAATGTGGGAGTAATATTGTGGGGTGTCAGTCACAATATTATATGGGGGAACTGTACTGCTTGGTGGAGGTTTGTGCTCTCTGAGTGCTTTTCTAGTTATCAAATATAATCATGCAAATCAGATTGGTCTAACTGGAAACATTATTGCATCATTGTGTCAAAACATGATACCATGCCAAGCAGCAGGGGAAACTCCATGTTTATTTTCAGAATCTATTTAGTTTGATTTTAACCCCCTTTGACTGTTGCGTCACTTGTCGCTGCAGTCACGCCAAACATTATGCAAAAGATCACAATAGCATATGGTCCGCATATTTTCAGTTGTAGAATAGATCACTAGAACGACCATCCATGCTGAATATTATACTTGCAGTTGATGTCTTTTTTTTTTTTTTACTGTTGGCCAAATCAAGTTATGCAGATTCCAGCAGTAGAGAAGTGGCAAAAGACGGGGCATAAAGAGAAATGTATAAATCCACTGTCACTACTCATATTATCTGCTCTTATTTAAACATTTAGGCCCAATCCCAATTCACACCTTGGCCCTCCCCCTGAGTTTAGTGCCTTCATGTGAAGGGGTAGGGGTGTAATGTTTCTTGATGAACTGTTTGGCCCTCGAAACTTAATTTAATTTATGTATTTGAGAAAGGAGGATCATTGCACATTAATGAGAATTTTTAAAAAATGGAAACATGCCAGATTATAGCCCAAGCCTCTAGCAAGTTGATGTCATACACAAGAAAAACATACAAAGTACATGCAACTACAGACATTTCATTGGCAAGATGGTAGTAAATGTAGCTAAAAAAAAAAAAGTGCAGCAGTGATTAAAGAAAAACACATGCACTTTTTTTTTTTTTTTTAGAAATGCCTTAATCATTTGATTGTCCATTTAATGCTGTTTCAATGTGTTATAAATTGCGTTTCTGCAGCTTGTTGTTGAGCTGCATATGGCATGATGGATTCTTTCGGAAACAAAGTCGTTCCATCTGTTTATAGTGGCGTTGATGACATAACCGGTCTTGAAAGGTTGACCATTTCATAGGGGAATATTTCAAGCCCTACCCCTTGCAATTCCATTTCAAGGGGGAGGGCCGAGGGGTGAATCGGGATTGGACCAAAGTAGCTGTAATGTGATCTACTGGTTCTGTCACTATTTATGGGGAATCTGATCAATAGGCAACATTACCCTCATCCATTAACAAGTTAAATTCAGTCCACTTCATGAATAGAAGAACTCCCATTGGCACCTGAGTAAAACCCCTCACTCTTAATCTCCCCACTAATTTACCTCTACTTTCAACCTCTTGGCTTGACCACTACTGAATTTTCTGGCCTGTATCAGACAGAGAACCCAAAACTATGCAGCAAATCTTGAACTGTGGAGTCATTATTATTTTTTTCATACATTTTGCCATTTTGCCACACTAAATAAAGTTTAAACAATCAGCTATTTGTGACTCTGAAAGTAAATGCAGACTAGTAAAGGTTATATCCTGCAGGAAATGGACTGAATACATGCATCAAAAGTAGGAGGGCTCGGTTTTATTTTTAGTTAAAAAAATCAGCTCATGGATAATTTAACAGGAACTGGGGAGAAGTTGTATGTTGGAAGTGATTGGGGGATTGGAGGCAGGTGTGCGAGTGGTTGTGGGATATGGCAGGAGAAACCAACGAGTGAATAGCGTGCACCGGAATGACAAATTACAAGAGGATGTGAAGTTGACAAAAAGCGCAAACTGATGGTGATTGTGCCATCAGAGTTATGTCGAGTTTTTCTTTTTTTTTTTTCCTCACCGTCCAAACCTCACCCTATTTTCTGAATAAATTTGATCAGTTACTGTGTTTTACATTGTAACCAGCCAATGTGTTTGACCCTGTCTGAGGCTCCACTTCTACTGGCTTTTCTGATGCCATCGATCTGTTTACGCCTCTCGGCCTTAATGAATGCACCAGGGAGGCTGGAGAGGCGGCATGACGGATTAAAGGAGGTCATACTCAACTCAAAACAAATGTGTCTAATCCCGGGAATATGCATCATGCTGCTCTGAGCGCACTGTGGCCTGACAAGACACTTCCTCACCGTGCACAGATTCCTGTCCACCCAAATCCACCTTCATCCTGCCATCAACCTGACACACGGCAGATAGAGACATACTGTGGACTGGACAAGGTTATTCAGCTACGAGATGCATGCCAGATGGAAACTTACCTCTTGGCCAAGGAAAAAGGTCACTATTTGTGTAATTTTTCCTTAGATCATGCTAAGTGTCACTAAATGTGTTGCATTTAACCCATAAAAACCCAGCGCTACTTTTATGGCAGTTCTCCAATAAGTGTTTCTTTCTATTTACCTTAAGTGATTTATTAATTTGTCCTCTGTATTTTGTACTTTTTCAGTGAAAATCAAGTATTTTCCTATATTTATACATCTTCTTCTGGCTCTCCTCAAGGACAGACTCTGCTCTCTCCCTTATCTATCTCCTACTGCTTTGCTGTCTAGTCTCGTTTTCCCTGATTTTGGTTTTGTGTTTAATTGTCGTCTTTTGGTGCTTCATGCTGAGATTGTGTTTTTTTTTTTGTTTTTTTTTCTTCTACCAATATCACCCTGCGGAGTCACTGCAGGACTGTTTGTCAGGAATGTTTGTCTTTTTATTAATCTCCTCGAATCACAATGTTTCAATTTTTTTCTTTCATTCTGAAATAACGGCGCACATCACTGTGCTTCGTCAGTACAACTGAGTCTGTATTGTATGTATATGTAGTCAAACATGAATGGAAGACAACAAAGGTTAAAACCCAATCCCAATTTGGCCCTTGCCCTTGGCACAACCCCTTGAAACGGAGCTGCAAGGTGTAGGGGTATAAACATTCCTCTATGAAATGGGACAACACTTTGCGACCTGTTAATGTCATCAATGCCGCTAACAGATATGAAAACTTAGTTTCTGTAAATATTGCTCATACCATCAGGAACTGTAACCATTTCTGTTCCATGGGCTTTGTTCATCTTTTTATATCTATCAGTTATAAATCACAGAAATGCGAACTATAACACATTGAAACGGCATAAATGGTTGATCCAATAATTAATTTTTTTACATTTAAAGTACATTTGTGTGTTACTTTCATCACTGCTGCATGTTTTATCTGTGTTTACTTCTGTCTGACCAATGATCTGAACAGAATTTTGTGAAACTCCTCCTACCCCTTCGTTCGTAGTGTGGTCCTGGAAAATCTCAGTTTCTAGGCCTAAACAGCCCTTCGTCTTTGCCCCTCTCCTCTGTCTGTCTAATTTGAGAATTGGGACAACCCTACCCCTTCACATGAACACACTAAACAGAGGGGTAGGACAAGTAGTGAATTGGGATTCAGCCTACGTTTACCATCACTGTATCTACGAACTCTGAAAGAAATCCCATAATGAACTGGAACGTCTAAACCAGGGTTTTTTGATTATGGCATGAAAGTGCATCTAAATGTGTTAGATCTGATTATTACGATTATCTTTTAACTCCCACATATTGGATTTTTATAGTAATGTAAACAGACTCACTGTTATTGAGGTAGTTCATGTTCTGGTTACTTGTCGATGATGAACTTCAACTGGCTCAGATCATAACCACAACTACTTCCTCTTGTTGTTCCTGTTCTTAATTAAGCATCTTTGCTTACTTCCTGTTCAACCCCACGTTAAGCCTGTCTGCATGCACACTAATACTCAGATCATCTGGTTTCTGGAGTTGTCAGATTATTCAAGTGATCATGAAAACAGGATAATCTGATAGGTTTTATCAGATAACAGGAGAAATTAGATTAACACACTTGGATTTCTCCCTAATACTAAAAAAAAAAAAAACCCTAGAAATTATGTAGTTAAATGTGAACAGAAGACAGGAAGTCTTTACCAACATACGCATTCACAAAGAAATCCAATAATGGACTGGAGCACTTAAACCAGACATGTTTTAAAGTGACACAAAATGAAACCTGTCTCAGTAAAGTGCTTATAAACCACAGCCGCGGGGCTCTATTTTCCACCTAGAGTTCGTCACTATTGGTTACACATCATCCTTCACCCTCCAACCCCTCATAATTGCGTTTACCATCCAGGTTCTTTAAGTATACTTATTTTCACCGCAATTGTAATGTGAACACCCTTCGTACTCAAACTAGGTATGGTAAGTACGGAAAGTATGGATATTGGAACACAGGGTATGTTTGGGTTGAAGCGCCCTGATTTCTATTTCAGAAACACCTGAATGAAATCATTCAATCAGTGGAGAGAATTCATTTTCGCATTTAGCAATACTAGCATTGTGCAACCCTCAACTACTTGATCATAATTTGGGGGATCTATGGTTTCCTACAAAAAGTTGCACCACTTGCATAAATGAACCCCAAGCTGTTTATTGTGGAGACATGAGCATTAGGAGAATACAGGATTACCAATCAATTCTGCACTTGGGGTGGAAACAAATCTAAATTTGACCCCTAAAAATGTATTGAACTTCAACTCTGCAATAATGCGCTGCTGACGGCTGTATATTGACTTGTACATAACTTCTTCAGATATGGAGTCTGCAAAAAAGTTATGCAAAAACTTTTTTTTTTTTTTCAACCTGAAGTTTGACAAGGCAGTAATATGTGGCCACTGGTGTTACATTAATAGCCCAAAGACAAATATTGATGCAACTTTAATTTATTGCCGCACTAATAGGTTATAATTCTAATGGCAGAAGTATTTAGTAAAAGTACCAATAAATACATCGATATAAAAAAAGGCATGCTTACAGTTTCTGCTTAAACTCTTTTTTTTTTCTCCCGGTTTCTTTTTCTACATGTCACCATTAGGTTATTAATAGCTTCAGCACTGGTGTTGTCACATCATGTTACTGCCATTTCTGTCTGAGATGGAGCTAGTGTCAGCTACTTTATATCCGTTTTTTAAAAACAAGGACATGGAACAAATCTGATGGTTCATCATATGACTAATGAGACTGAGAAGAAGAAGAAGAAAAGGGGAAGAAACTTAAACAAATATTTTTTTATTATTATTTAATCTATGTTTTGACACATTGAACATTTTGAAGACTTCTGGGAGAAATTTTAAATTATTCAAAAATAATTTGGAGCTGTTGATGACTAATGGATACTTGAGGTATGTTCCTGGCATCTTACAAAGAACAGTGTGTGAAGTCAAAGATTTTAATATTTATAGACTGATAAGGTAATAAATGAAGTGCTGACAATCATGTGGCTGCATCAAGATTTTTTGGGTGATGAAATGAATTAGTGGTAAGTGTTGAAGTGCTTATTAATTGGGCACATTTTGCATTTCAGCAGCTTGCATCTGGTTTTAAATTACATCAGGACTTACTTGCGGAGTTGTCACAAAGTTGTTAAATTATTGCATTAGTTTGCTTTTGTATTTAGTTTTTCAGTTTGACTACTTTCTCACTTCATTTATATTCATTGATATTTTAGTTGTGTAATTTAGGATAAAGTACATAGAAAGAATACACAATGGATACGAAAAAAAAACAAACAATCATTACAGGGTTTATATTGTGCAGAGTAATTTTGTTCTCACCATGAAACAAACAGCACACGGGAAAACACAATTTGTTTTCATAGGAAGGAAATATTTGATTGTTTCGAAAAGTTGCAATGTGTGATTCGGTGCCGAACGGTAACAGATGAACCTGGATTTTCAGATGGTGTTTAGTAGATTAAGTAGCCGGCAGACAAGAGCAGACAGACAGAGGCAGCTGCTCTTCCCTCACACGGCTGGATCTCCATGAAGTGATGCACATTGGCAGCTTCTGTTGATGTATGGAGCTCAGGATGAGGTTTTTTTTTTTTCATAAGTAATGCTGGACAGATGATGACAGCCCTCGCAGTCCATCCTCATCTGTGATGTAGCCTCAGGCGTGCCCTTCATCGCTCGTCCTTCAGTGCCCCGCTGTCTCCCCCACCTGAGGATGTGGACGTTGAGCTTGTCAAGAATGACCTCTGCCGCCACGTGTCGAGAGAGAACCGCTTGTTGACTTCGTGGCTGCAGGGCTTTGTGGAGATCTGTTCTTGTAGTTTGGTCACATCAGATCCAGGATTTGACACTGGTGGTGGATTAAGAAAAACATATAAATAAATAAATCTCAGAAAGAAAATGTCAGGGGTCATATGGATCGCAGTAGAAGTTACTCCTACCTACATACCGAGGATATGCTCAGAATCTTAGTGGATACTACATACATGTGTTGTATACTGCAGTTGGCTCCAAAATATTGCTAGTTAAATGTGTACACTGAAATGATCACAGGGTTCCCATGTCTCTTGGAAAACTTGGAAAATGATTAACTAATTTTCCAGTCACAGAAAATGAGAAAATGGGTGAAATGTCCCCATAAGTTAAGTTATCCTGGAAAACTATGTATCCTTGCCTTGTGACCATATGTGCCTAAACTGAGACGAAACAAAGGAAATGTTTTTTTAGTGATTTATTGAAGATATACAAATATTTTTTGAGGAAGTTTAGGAGACAAAATAAGAAAGAAGAGATAACGGAGTTGGGAATTATTCAATTGAACATTGTAACTCCAGTTTGCCAGGCTAATGAAATGGGGTCTGTCCCTATGTTCAGAGGGTTAGGGTTACTTTTACTTTTGCTTTTACAAACTCCTCTGTTAATGAAAAAGTCACAAGCTGATTGATTTCGCAATCTTGATATCACTTCAAAATTTATATATTACTGCACTTCTGAACATAGGACCGGAATCAATTAAATGCTCCACTATAATCTGTGGGTGTGTTTGCATTATTCTATGATATATTTGTTTATAATTACTTTTCATGGATAAACTATAGCTATATAGACTGCACATCAAATGTCTGAGTAATAAGCATAGAAACAATCTGCGCAAATACAAGTTACAACTGTAGAAAAGAACACTTCCAAAAAATAAGGGGGGCAGGGGAGTGGGTTAGTGTATTTGGAAATTGTGGAAACCTAGCTATTTAGCAGCTGGAAAATAATCTCAGGGAAAGAGTGGGAACTGAGTCTGTCATTCATTTGTATCATTAATTTCAAGCGGGAGTGACCGAACTTTTCAGTCCACCTCTGTAGTTTAGACTTACTTTACTTGAACAAACCCAATGACCGCCGTCTTATCCACTCCATCGTTTAGCTGGGGTGATGCATTACAATGCGAGACCCAGTTCTTTTGTGTCAAAACTCTGTTCAGTATAGATGATCTTGCCTCTAGCTAAGTGCGTTCTTTTCATTAGGGTGATTTAGCTGCTGACTTCATAACCAACCTTGAACTGAGCAGCTGTGGCTTGGGAGGTAGAACTGCAGCCACAAAGTGTAAGGAAGGAAGGAAGTTCAGTAAGTTCCACATTCTGCCACTGAACAACATAAAGAAACCAGGGGTAATTGAGACGCACCGCAGAATCCCACAAAGAAACAATTTGGTAGAAAAGTGCCTTATAAATGTACGTTTTAATACTTATGAAAGAAGGCTGTTGATGGGATTGATGTTGAATCCTGCTGAGGTAGAATGTTCCACCATGTCCACAATAACTGCCCGGGAGGCTGTGACTAATGTAGAGGTAGACATCATGAGCATGGTAGAGCAGCTGCAGATGTTCTCCACCGCTCAATTAGAGCTGGGTAGCACCAGCAGGAGGATAGAGTGGTTCATTAGGGGTTTGATCAATGTCGTTGCAGCCATTGATTCTGTGATGGTTGAATAATCTCACTAAAACAGAATGTCCCTGGCATGTTAGGATTTTGAGTTGTGAACCTTTTTTACTGTGTGTTCTCAGTGTGAAGGTAAGAGGCGTTAAATTGGTCAAATGTACATAAACTTATTCATCATTGGGTTCGATGTTCATATCTAAGTCGCTGAACTCATCATCTAGGATCAGAACGTTTCAAACACTGGCTCTTCTTCTGTTTGTTGGTTGTGTACAGAAACCCCATCATGTTTGGGTTGGAGGCCCTTGATTCCTGCTTTTAAGAAATATGAAAATGTTGACTTTGTACATTACTTGCATCCCCCAGTGGAGAAAAATCAAGATGCAAATAGAATAAAGATACAAATCCCTACATTCATAAGGCAAAAGCATTTGCTAAAGGGCAAGACTGAATGGGGAGGCTTTTCCCCCCAAATAGTTGATTACCATCTGCAGCTGTTTTTAAACATAAAATGTTGCACCTTTTTAATAGGATTGTAAAGATGTCATGGTGTTAAGATTAATCACGATTTTAAACATCATGGTTAATTAATTATCAATGCTGCGAAAACCTGTCTCATGAAATACAGTAGATTAAGAGCAGAACCAAACACACAGCAATAAGCACTTCCTGCACAGAACAAAAGTAGCGTTACAGAAGCACTGCATTCAACATGAAAAACATTGAAAATGTCAAAAAAAAAAAACAAGTTGACCTTCTCTCTTAGGGGGCAGGCGTATTTCTGAATTGTCTTGACCATAAAGTAGAGTTTGTATTTGCTCCTTTCTTCTACGTAGCTTCAGGCTACCATTGCGCCCGCCAGCATTTAACAACAATCAGGCTGCATAGCGTGCATACAGTAATGCTATTCTTCTCCAGTAGTTCAGTCATAGAAGCTTCAGGAGGGTTAACTTGTGAATTGTTGAAACAAACAATCGTTCTCCAATCTGGAGTCCAATGAAAATTCAGCTTTCAGCCTTGCATGACTTTGGACCACACCAATTTTTTGTGTTAGGAATCAAAAGCATCCTAGATTCATTCACTTAGAAGTTCTCCAGCATGTCAGAATACACATCAGGACACATAATTTTCATAATTAAAACACCGGCATGATATGCTGCTAATGATTGAATGTAGACTTGGAATGAAAATAAATGACTTAAGTAAAATCTGGATTTTTTTTTTTTTTCTTGGGCAGTCACAGGTGTGTGAGGTTGAATTAGTCTTAAATGTGACTCGTAACAGCATCAGTTTTCTTGTCTCTATATGCAAGCTAAAAAAAAATTGTCAAAACAAAGGGATGCAAATTAATTGGATCTTATATAGGGGCGGCTGTGGCTCAGTTGGTAGAGCGGGTTGTCCAATGATCAAAGGGTTGGCGGTTCTGGCTCCTACTGTCCATGTGTCGAAGTGTCCTTGAGCAAGACTGTAGTGCCTTGCATGGTACAGTAGCATAGTAGCCGCCTACTGGTGGGTGAATGTGAGGCTATCTAAAGTGTACCAAGGTGTAGAAAAGCGCTATATAAGTGTGCAGTCCAATTACCATTTATACCGCTGAAATTGAGTTTCAGACGTTAATGGTTTTACCCTGAATGCTGCCACTAGATACCCTTTGTGTAAATGCGATAACTAGGACCAATTTGGTTGGATTACTTCTCCTTTTGATAACCAATATAGAGGACCCCTAGTGGAAGAATCATATTGATTCCAGCTTCTCTAAGAGTATTATCAGTCATCCAAATGGGCGCACTTTAGTTGAAAATCTGATTTTTCGACATAAATCAAGCAATAATAGGCTGATTGACACCAAATTTGGTTCATATTGATTGTCTTACGGATGTCCATTTTCTGGTTACCATCCAGAGTTCGTATGGTGTCATTTCCATTCACTATGTGGAGTTTCTGACCATTATTCTGTCACTGTCAAGTCCATGTAGCTCAAATTAGGTTCATATTGACTGTCTAACAATTCTCTTTCTTCATGCCACTACCTTGAGTTTATACGATGTCATATTTTGACTCTAGGTGGTACATTTTTTCCAAGTTGGTCAGGGGGAGCTACTGATAAACAGTTTTTCTGGACATTATTAAAGAAATGGTAAGCTAATCAAGCTCAAACATTGATTGTCCAAATATCTAATGTCTTTTCTGACATTATTCAGGTTAGATATCTTTCATGTGAATGTGATAACTATCTCCCCTTTAGCGCTAACATAGGTAACCCCCTAGGGGAAGAACCTTATTGATTTGGGGTCTTCCATGAATATTATCACTTGTCCAAATGAGGGCACTTATGGTGAAAAATCAGGGTTTTTGGATATTATTATATGATATAGTAGGCCAATCAAGCTCAAAATTGGTTATCAATCATCTAAAATAAATTGGTATTTTTTGTACATTGCATTGTTTATTTTCCCTATTAAATAACAGACGATTGGGGGGGGATTTCAGGGATATACCCTTGCTGTTGGCCCCCAACAGTGTAAGTTTCTTTATTAAAATCGACAACAGAAGCTCATCTCCAGAATCGGTACACCAGTAGTAGGTTGTATGTTATATCACACATAGTCTGTTTCTGTATTTTACAAAATAAAAGGGGGGTGGAAGGGGCAGTAAACAAAGACCACTACAGGGATTTACTCGATTGGCAGCTCAATAAGATGACTATCAAAGGAAAAACAATCACAGCAGCAGCGTATACCCAGTCCAGCCCTGATCTGACAAACACTTCATATGAACCTGCTCTCTATACTTTGATCACGTTCCTTGTAGTCTCCCTCTATTACTGTTTGTACAAAGTAGAATTCATCATATAGGACCTGGATAGCAAATACACTATCTGCCAGGTGTAATATGTTAGATACAGTTGTTGTCATGCTTCTGTTTTTGTCCAAACAGGGGTTTCATTGGATGAAGGGAACAACATGGTTACTGGAAGTAAGAATAGAAGGGAAGATGTAGGAATCGGTGGTTGGATTTTTCTCATTCAGCACTGTTCTTCCAATCCAAAGCCTTTGACAGCTGTAGTTAACACCTCTTGGATCACTTCCCACCTTAATCCCCTTTCTGTTTCATTTCAGTTCACATAGGGGGAGGCGTTGAATCGAAAGTAGAAAAAGAGCAAAACTAAAGTGTTCCTCTTGAATTATTTAAACATGGAATAAATCCCACTGTCATGACGCTTTCATCCTGGCAGGGTCTCTCAGGTTTCATCTTTTCACCTGGATTATAGTACTGCTGATAATTGGATCTTCACTTTCTGTGACTTGAGTAAACATAATGTGCTGCACACTTTTAATACTTTTTGGCCAAATATGGCAAATATGTCGTTAAAAAGACATATCATCATTTGACCTTGAAAAGTAGGTCAAATGGAGTTATTTTCAATAGCCTTCTGCTCCATATCAAGATGCATCCACAGTATAAATTTGCAAGATATATCAATGCATTCTTCAGATAATGTGACCATGTCATTGAATGGGCAGGCAGATCACAATACCCCTCTGGCCAGAGTTGGCTGAGGAGTAAAAGCTTAAGCTCCTGTTATGGTGCAGATGTATTTTTGTGCTGCTGGTAATTTGTGGAGAGTTGGATGAACATACTTGATAAATACCTCAATAAACCGACTTTAAAGTGACACATAAGGTAGCAAATTCAAAATGAAACCTGTCTGGGTAAAGTGCTCATAAACCACAGCCGCGGGGCTCTATTTTCCACCTAGAGTTCGTCACTAATGGTTACACATCGCCCTTCACCCTCCAA
>JAPSES010056721.1:0-11541 GCA_029822895.1 Maxillicosta whitleyi | reverse complement strand
TATCATATATCATATATTATCTAAACATGTAGAGGATACTATGAATAACATCAAATATACTGTGTGTCTTAAGTCTCTAGTTTCTATTGTTTACCAGCTACCTACTTATATATAGAACTTTATGTAGATTTGTTTATTTCAGTAATACACTCATAATGCTCCTCCACTACAAATACAAATTCAGCAAATATCACTAATTCTGTGATGATTACACAGCGGCACAGTGGTGCCCAATTACTTTAGATCACAACTTTCACAGAATTCAAACCAACAAAATATGAATTCAACCCTAAATTTAAGGCACATATCTCAAAATAAACTGCAGCACATTAACATTGTTAAACTGATTATGTGATGTGTGAGGGTTTTTGGTTCCCTTCTATTTATATTTATTTAATCAAGGTATTTGACACCATAGATCATGGAATAATATTGAAGAAAATTAATATTAAAATTAAATTCATCACATAAAAATTCTTTAAAAAAAAACATTGTTTAAGTTTGAATAAACAGCTTTATAGTTATGGTTATAATTAACATAACTACAATCTGATTTGCCTCTATGCAACATTAAAATGTATAGTTTTTTGAGAATCAATTCAGAGTTCAGCACAATAATTAAGTGTATAAACATTTTCCAACATCATGTTTCTTATTGCCCATTTCACAGATTAGGAAAATGAATCATATTTCCTTATAAATATATCATTAAACTATTGAAGTAATAGAAATAGTAGTGATGATTATAACATCTAAAATCTACAGCCTATAATAATGACTAAACCCTTTTCTTTTTCATGTTCACAAATTTAACTCCTTACAAAAAGTGCGTTTATTTTGTAAAATAATCAATGAGCCGAGTGCTTTTATTTTGAAGGTACGACCGGATATTTATTTTATGTCTAATATCCAATAATACAGTAACGGAATCCGGGTAAAAAGACTTAAAACGTTTGATTTGTTTGTTAAAGTGGAAATAAATAAATATCACGTAAAATAACAATGTTTATCATTCGGTTATTTACGGTTAAACTCCGAAGAGACGAAAACGATAGAAAATAACTGTAAACAAACTGCGTGTCCGATAATGGATTCAGGCTCGATTAACCTCTAACCAGAAACTGAAGCGGAAGAAGAAGAAGGTGATCATTTATAGAGTGTCACTATATTGACATAGTACATAACTTTAAAGTGTGTAACCAGGTGTGTGGTGTTGTTTTACCTGACACTCAGACGGAGATACTTCCGTGTTTGCTTCCGGTTTCCATGGAAACGACGAATCAACTTAGTGACACGCCCCTTTCTTTCAACAGTGACCAAACGGGAAGAAAAATTGCTCTTATTATATAAAAAGTATTTAACCCCAACATCAATGTTCACTTTACCTTATTTTCATTAACCTTTTATGTTCGACAAAAATGTTCATTAAAGTAACAGCACCATAATTTTCCACAATCATCATTTAGAATTTCTTATTATTACTGAATTACCCTAATGATTTACCTTACATTGCTTTTATTGATAGATTGTTTTTCATTCTTTTTCCAGTAATATCGGTAAAATCTCCATATTCTATTTTCTATTCTAATAATATTTTTTTTTAAAAAAAAAAGGTTAAATGAAATGGTCATATATCATAAATACATAACATGATAATTATCCTTTTTTTGGTACGTTGGTGGTGAATTTGTGTCAGAACCTTCTATTTTGGATTAAAAAACCTAAGATAAAGTATTATTGGTATTCCAAAAAAGGAGGATATTGATCCTAAAATAATGTTTGAAATACAGTTTAACCTCACTCAGATGGCTGATCATTATATTCTATGATTATGTGGATACAATGTATAATTTTGCACCATTTTTGACCCATTTTATGACCATGGTTCAAAGATTTAGAGAAGCAGTCAAAGCATACACAAATCTGGTTAAAAAATACACACACACATACATACACACACATATATATATATATATATATTTTTTTTTTTTTAGGTCGACGGATCAACTCATCATTTTCATCAGTTTTTGATCATTAATCGTTGTGAACTCTGAATGTGTGGATGGTTGAATCTGCAGTGACATGTTTTGACCAGCAGGTGGAGATGTTTCTTCAGAAGAGGAACGTATCGGGATAAACGTCATCATAAGATCCCTAAACATGAAAATATTAAGCTTAATTTGGAAAGTACTGAACTAAACATCTACTGTAACGATTGATTCTTTTTTTTTTTTTCATCTACATTGTTTTTTTGTCCAATAACTGTTGCCACTTCATCAAACACCTACAAACCATACACTTTTAAAATGTAATTAAAAGTGTGAATGGGATTAAATACTAAATGTCAAAAATAATAAGTAAAGTTTTTATTTACGGTCTCATAGTTACCACATAAATATTATATTTTAACATAAATACCATTGTTTTGATTTATTATTTGTAATTATTATTCTTATTCTGCTTCTTTAAAATTCAGCAACAGATCAGACATAAAATACATTTGTAGTTTTGGGGCTAAAAGATGAAAACCTGAAAAAAAAAAAATTCACTTTATCTATGGTAAATCCTCCAAATGGTATTTTATCTTTAAAATTAAACCGAATAAACAAGATATTTTCATTTTATTTATTATCTGAACACTTGTCTGTTGAATTATTTATATATATTTATTTATTTAGAGTTTTTAATGCACGCTTTATGACTTTATTATAGAAAGAATATAGAGATACTTTTTTTCCCCAAGTTAATTATTGAATTTCTTCTTTAATCTGAATTTCAGTGTTTCTGTATCAAATGTAGAACTTTATAATCTTAGATAAATAGTTTACTGTTCTTTCATAGATATTTACAACCTTCACCTCAGACATCCAGGTTTATCTTCTCAAAAATTGAAGACATTAACCTGGAAAACACAGTCGTCTCATGTCTCATACCGACCTTCCATCCCATAGCCTGTAGAACACATGTCCTGTGTATATATTTGTTTGTTCTGATCTTTACAAAGCTGTTTTGAATCAACCGCGACCTGAAAAAGGCTGAAATCATCAGGAGACAGTAAATGGTGTAATGAGCCTTTAATTCTCAACATGCATCTTAAACACACTTTAAAAAAAAATGTAGAAAAACAACACAAGTCATGTGATCTCTGCGATGTGACAAATAACACTGTGGACATCTTCACCTCTAAAATAGAATAAAACCACTTCATTTCTTCATCAAACACCTCAAACCTCCACACCTCGTTAAAGCCGCTCTCACTGAAAGCCGTTCATTTCCCCTCCATACGTTAACGTTAATAAGGCACTTTGGAGAAAAACCTCAGTGAAACCGACAGAATCTAAAACCTCTGAGTCGGAGTCTGAGTCCACTGGGCCGGACTCATCCGTGTGAAAACCCTCCAGAGACTGAAACCAGCCCCGTGGACTCACACTCAGGACACTTATCGTCAGTGAGAAAACCATCAGAAACGCTCAGTTCTGTTCAGTTTGGTCTGGAACCACAATGAAAGAAGCACAAACACCTGTAAGAACCAACTTAAAAAAGAGAAAAACGTCCGGTTAATGACGACTGTTTAAACCAGGGGTCCCATTCAGCCTCAGTGTGATCTGAAGTGGGTCACACCGGTAAAAATAATAACATAATAACCTATAAATATGACAACTCTAAACATTTCTCTCTGTTTTAGAGAAAATAAAAAATGTTCACACCACAAAACTATCCTAGAACCATAAAAAACCTGACATTTCTTAAGAAAAATAAGTGTAATTTACACATTTACACATGTGCATTACAACATACAGACCACGGTGGATCTGCGAAGGCACAAAACATTCAGTAACTGACAGAATATTAGTCAAATTTCACTTACTTCTCTTAAGATATTTCAGGTTGTTTGTATTTTAATCAGGTTATTTACATTTTTTGTGAAAAAGGATAGTTCGGAAAATGTAAATATAGTCAAGGAAAAAATTATTAGACCATCAAAAGTCACCAAAAGCAGTAGTTATGCAATCAAGTCCTAACTCCTGTGTGTGTCATGTGACTAAAAGACAGAAAAGAAAACATGGAATGTCTAAAAGCACTGTTTTTGTCAGTACAATGTCATAGATATTGATGTAAGAACTGAAGTGATTTTTGGTTTTTGACAAGAAAACATGGAAAATGGATAGATATCAGCTCTGAAATTAAACTCTTACTATCTCATACTAATGTTCTAGCATTTCCTCTGGTAAGGTTTAAAAGTGAAGATTCAGGAGGTAAGAAAAGACAATTGAGCATTTCATTTTCAAGACTTATTTTTACTTCTGCAGGTGGGGGTCCACACTGCACCTTACCCTCATAGTATTATAAGTAGGACGTAAACCGGCCCTGGGTAGTTGTCATAAATATGTCAGTAGTTCTAGTTGAAATAACTTACAAAAAACATATTTGTACAATGAGACTTGAAAATGTAAACTCTAAAATAGCTAATCATTTGTAGTTTTATTTATTTATCTTTTTATTCACTCACTGTCGTTCTACCTCCACGGTTCACAGTGGTATTCTCCGTCTGGGTACGCATCCGAGAGCACCTAGAATTTGGTCAGAACTGCGCAGGCAGAGGACGGATAGAACCCTCCATCTGTATCTGTCTGTGTCTTTAACGTTACGTCCAGTCGGCGTTACTTTTGTCACCGTCATTTATTTTGAAAAGTCTCCATTCTGCTGACATTACTCCAGTATCTATGTAGCTATCGTTGCATTCTTAGCTATTTTTGTTGTCATTATATTTGTCCAAACAAATGTACTTTTAGTTGTACCTGGCATTAAAATGAACAAGAAATTGAAAAAAACAAGGGGTGGTCTAATAATTTTTTCCATAATTGTATGTTCATGTAATTTTACTTTTTCGGGGTTTTTTTACACTAAAACAAAGACAAGAATTTGGAGTTGTCATTACTTACAGGTTAATATGACAGTATTTTACTGGTGTGACCCACTTCAGAGCAGGTCTGTCCGTATGTGGTCCCTGAAATAAAAAGAGTTTGACACCGTTGATGGTTAATGTCTTCAGTGTCACTTTTACATTTCACAGATTCATCCCCATGGATCCGATCGGACCCTATGGTGGTTCGGTTTTGGTCAAAGTGGTCTGGTGCTCAGGGAGCCAGAGCAGGTGGAATGACTCCTATTTTGTTTTTGTAGTTTTCTTCTTATATTGACTTCATTTCAAGTCATGTATATTATATGTATATTTTAAAAATAACAGGTAACAGTTTGGTTCTTTGATTTTCTGAAACAAAAAACCTTCTTTTAAACTTAAATAAATAATGTTTTGACCTTCGTCATTGTAATTAACACTCAGACCAACTCTGGTTTTTGTCGTCATATTTCCGACATGTTTCTCTGCAATCTTTTGATGTGAAAGTATGTTTCATTTCCTGACTTTTCCCATTCACTCTGAACACTATAGGCTTCAAAACTTTTAACCCTGTAAAGCCTGAACCATTAAATCATTGACAGAAAAGTCCAGTTCTTTGAAACCGGAGTCTTTATTGGTCCTTTTGAACAACCCCAATTTTTTTCCCCAAATATGTATGAGTATCGATTCTGTATCATATTTGATACATTGGGCCTCAATGCTCATTTTTTTGGTTTTTGAACAAACAAAAATATAATATAACAAACGTGTCTAACAAATTGGAAATTCCTTTTCAAAATATGCAAAGTTCTGCCTCTTTCTTTAAGTGTCACTGGAAAGGCCTCTGGTGAATGAATTCCTCCCCCCTCATGGACTATCCATGTATGGCATGTATCTAATTATATACATCAGGTTTTTCAAGAAAAGTATCACACTGGTCATGTAGAGGGCTTCGAAACTCATGTATCAAATATGATACATTTGGTGTTACAGGGTTAAACGTGATCACAGTTTACAGTTTCTGTTGATAAACTCATTGTGGTTCCACACTAAACATCCAGGCAGCATTTTAAACTGAGCTCTGCTTAAGAAAAGCAATAAAAATACCCAATGTCGATACTAAAAGTGGATGAAAAACATGGGCATTTCTATCAAAAGTTCAACAATAGTCAAATAGAAAACCATAAAACAAATCAATCTAACAAAATCTCAAAGATTCATTACTTTTTTTTTCCAGTGACTCAAACTAATTCTTCTTCATTCATATCTGACTGAATTATTGATCATATGGCATCTTATACATATTTAATAAGTGCATCTTGATGGAAATAAAGCTTTCATAGAAATAAAATACAGTCAAGTGAAGCAGCAAATACACAGCAGATGTGAACATGTTGGACCGAACACTATAAAGTGAAAATGAAACACAGCCAGTTTGACTTTATATAAGAAAGGTTTTGGATTAAATACGACAGTGTAAAGACCAACACACTCTGTGGTTTTAGGCCAAACATGAAAACTGGAGGAACGTGGACAAATCTTTGGTCTTTTAACTAAAGTCCTTTTAACCTGCCTTTGTTTAATAAAAAGACTGAATTACAGTTACATTCATTTATAGTTATTTCATTGTAAGGTTCTGTATAATTGCTTAGACTTTAACATAAAGACTGGTGTCATCTGTAAAGTATTTAATTCAACTTATTTTCATCTAAATGCCTATTTTTTATGGTTCGTAGCCTTTTCTTAATAACATCTGATTTTTTTTTTTTTGAGCTGCAAAAATGTAACATTGCACGCAAAATGTCTCTTAAATCTCTAGAATCCCACTTTGTCCTAGTGGTCAAATCATGTTACTGCAGTTTCTGTAGTCAATGGTACATTTTTTTAAGTAATAAATGCAGTAAATTGGCATTTCTGCTGATTCTCATGATTTTGAGTTTTTTTCCCTGTTGTTTTTTTTTTTCCTCAAAAATTTATTTGTGAGTTTATTTCTGGCAATATTACAACTATTTCAGGGAATTTGTGCCACTGTTCTTGCAAATTCACAGGACATTACATCACTGAATTAACTTTTATTTATCTGGATATGAGTAATAAAATAGTTGTGTCAGTTATAGAGTTAAGAAGTGGATTCAGGTTCACATACTTTTGTAGATTTTGTCGCTTCTATGGTGTGAGTTTTTACATTTGCACAGTTAATATCTACAACTGTGACCAAACAATATTCATTATCCCTTTAAATAATAATAATAAAAATAATAATATGAAATAATATCATCCAACCCAGTAGCAGATCCAGTTTAAATATGTACGTTAATTTGATGTGACATATATTATGTTCACAGCCTAAAACAAACAGAGTGTGTTGGGCTTTGTGTAAAACAACCTGTGATCATTTGTCCAGTAAACATATTAAAAGTCTGTCTTTTATTTTTATCCAATTGGCTCAAATCCTTCATCAAAGAGAGGAATCAGTGCATCTCTGTGCATGAGGCCAAAGACACAATGAGTGCAAATTCTGAAGCATCACTCAGAGACTTTTGGCATCTGATCGTCATAAGGCATTTACATGTCAGGAGTTTTAACCCGAAGACGACGACTACAATTACATCGGCTTCACATTTGACAGTTTGAAGAGGCAGAAATAAACCTCAACTGTCTGATTTCTGCTGAATGAGACTTAAAGAGGTCACATGGTAGAAAAACACACCCCTGTCAAAAACACTGATGGAAAAGTCAAACATTCGAAATAATCAGAATCAGCTGTAGGAGACGTGGTTGAGTTCAAGTTTGTGCTTTATTTAATGTTAACGTGCTGTGATGTTTTTATTCTACTCCTCTGTATTTAATGGTTTTACTACAATCTGACTCTTAGTCTGTGTTTTCATACAATATTAATATTTTACTTTATTTATTCTAAAGACAAGCATTTGATATGTGCCTTTTTTTTTATCTGTGCACACAAAGAAATCTTTACGTTTACATTTTCTTTGTTTACGTCAGTTTTAATGTTTCTTACAATTTATTGTTGGTATATTTATAAATTTTTGAGAGCATTAAAATAATATATAATTTCTTGAATTTTTTTTTTTTTTAATTTCGTCTTATTTTACATTAATATTACTATCTTTTTAATTTCCAAGCAAAATATTTCCATGTATATTTCTCATGTGTTTAATGCATTCAACACTGAATAAATCCATGTTCATTTCAAACTCTGCAAACGTACATTTAATTAACCTGTGTATATTTTTTGGGAACAAACAAGATGCAGCACTTTTTGTGTTTGTTTGTGTGATTAGCGTGCTAATGTTACACTATCTGAGGTGATGTATTTTTTAACTTAACTTTTTTAACTTAGGCCCTGAGTATGTTTTAACGGTAACACACTCATTAGGATGTGTTTCCTTTAGTCAGAGCGAACTGATGTTTGTTCACAATCTACACATGCTAGTGTATCAGCACACGTAAGCATAGCATGCTAGCAGAGATTAGCACAGCGGGCTAACAGGGCTACGCTGTATTGACTGACTGGACATGAAAGTAAAGATTAAAAAACACTTGTGTTTCTATAAACTGATGAAAAAACTTCAACTCAATTTATGGCACAAGAGGAAGACACCCTCCCTTCAAAATAAAACGAGCTTCATCATTAAATGTGAATAGAGTTTATTTACATAAGCAAACATTTATGTGTTTGTGTGTTTTATTTTTCATTACTCTGTATTTTATCTATCATGTGACCACTTTACCCTCAATGATCATACATGTTTGTTTGTTTTTTTTTAGATTATTTCCTCCAGTTTCGTCCTTGTTTGTTTCATGTGCTTTTGATAGTAAAAGGAAACATCCTTTCAACAGTAAACACTGGAGGACAGGTGTATTTATTCATTTAAGCACCGAGGACTACGATGGAAGTCCCGTCTGTTATTTAAACAGTAAACGACTCTACGTGAGTTAACGTGATGCTTCATGGGGTTACTGCCTCAAACCAATGTACGGTGGATTCAATCGTTGTCTAATCATCATTTCATCTCTAGTGCAGATTGACATTAATGTCTAATGGATTAGATTTGTCTGTATTATCATTAATGTCAACAAATCCACTGAAAAACATTAAACTTCTATTTTCTCTCAATACATTCACATTGATGATCAGTAATTTTTAAAAAGGTCTTTATAGATAAAAACTTGAACTTTGCACAAACCATAGTATGATATTTGAAAAAAGCCTCAATAATACAAGATTAATTTCCTGTGTATGGAGTTTCTTGAAGAAATCCTCCAGCATTTGGATCAGCTGTGAATTTGAGAACTCTACTATAATCAAAGCTTCTTTTTTTTTTTGCCTTTTCTTCTTGAAATGACGGTTTATTTGCAAAATATTTTAACTTTGCAAAATATTAGACTTATATTTGATCCTAAGTGGGTTCTAATACTCCTTCATAAATATTAAGATACATACATTAATTATTATATGCACTATTCCATCTGCTTTGGTTTTGTTCTAAATCCTTAAATTTTCACTCAACTATCTGGGATGTGCAATTTAAGAGTCGTTTTTGTAGCATTTGATGTTTGGATTTGGAAACAACTAACATTTTGTCACATTTTATAGGTTAAATCATCATCAATAATAAGGATTCGTAAGAACAAACTGTATTACAACCGCAAATCCCCAAAGATAGCAGAAATATTTATGTCATCTTGAGACTTTGCAATGTTTTTCTCTACTTTCTGTTGAAAAGAGCAGATTTTTTTTAATGGGATTTGTTGACAAAAATGAAAATACAGACACGTATATCACCAGTTCCATTAAATTACAGAGATGCAACACTTTTCTTTCAGTGTCTTTTCTGTTGGTTTGTATAATTACCATGCTAATGTTTTACCATTTGAGTTTACACATATTTTTTTTACATGCTATTTGTTTTTTTTTTTTGCACAGAAGTTTAGCCCCTGAGTATGTTTTAACAGCAACAAAGTCATTTGCATGCGTTATCTTCAGTCAGAGCTTGTTGATGTTTGTTCACACTCTGAAGGACAGTCTGCACATGCTAGTGTATCAGCACACGTTAGCGTGCTAGCAGAGATTAGCATGGCAGGCTAATGGGGAAACACTGTGCACTGATTCACTGGACATGGAAATAAAGATTACAAACACCCGTGGTCCGATGAACTGATGAAAAGGAGAATTTCACCTTATTCTTCTGTAAGTAGTGACACTGACTTATGGCACAAAACAGGAAGAAAGTGTTGTCTCTTCAAACTAAAAGGAGCTTCACCACTTTATTTAATGTGTTTCTAAATATGGAGGAAGAGGAGTCTGAGCTGATCTGGAATCAGTGTTACCAGATGAACAATAACCATCTGTCTCATCCGTCTACACTGTGTTAAATTTTAAGAAGTTATAAACATTTTCCAGCACTTTGATTGTCTTTAAACTCTTCTCTTTTCACTCCTTCATTTCATCAGGCTCGCTGTGTTCACAAACATCACTAATCAGAAATTTGAGGTATTTTATATTGAACTCAGTAACTTCTGTGTCAGTCTTGTATTAACTCAGCGCAAACCTATAGGTTATGACTTGTGTATAAGAAGTTTGACATTCAACATCAACAGTACAAACATTTTCCATCTGGCAACACTGATAGGAATCACACTCCGTTTTACTGAATACAGCACTTAATTGGTGATACTTCTGGTTAAATATGTTTATTTACATATACAGCTTTGGAAAAAATTAAGAGACTGCTGCAGTTTCCTGTGAAATCATCATGTCTGCATGTATGACAGACATTCCATTCCTGTGTCTGTTGAATTCTAACACAAACACACCTTATTCTACTGAATAAACACCTGATCCATGTCTTATTTAAGGAGAAGTAAAAACCACTACTGTGTCCAACATTATCTTCTTACAAAAGACAAAAACAGTACTATTAGTACCGTAAAAGTAACTGTAATCCAAAAGTAACTATTAAACTACTGGACTTCTGCTCTGACAATGTTCAGGTTCTTCTATCAGTTCACTGCTCCTGGACTCAGCAGGTCCATAAAGGTGTGAATGACGGACCACCACATGAAGACCCTGTCATGACCAGAACAATCTGCAGACCTGAACCCACTGTGGAAACTTCTGCAGGAACTTGGATGTTTAAAGCCATGGAACATGTCTGAGCTTCTTGAATATTCTATGGAGCTGTACAAAGTCATCCAATAGTAATGGTGGAGCCAACACACATGACAACTGTCACTGAAAACCAGGATTATTTCACCAAATATTGATGTGTGAACTTTTCCACAGTTATAACATTAGTTTATTTTGTAGGAGTGTGTTCAAAATATTGATACAGGGATATATCGTCGTGGGCCTCTTCCTGATACGCGTATTGATACGGAGGCGTCCGTATGGATATTTCACATGATGCAACAAACAATTTGTTTATCAAGTTTCTGAAACGGCATCTGACTTTGCATGTTTTAAGTTTATCAGAAGCCATCTTTATTTGTACACTACAGCCAAGTTCTGAATGCAGTGTTTTACATGAACTAGAGTAGAATTGTTGCTTTACAGCAAAATTAAAAAAAACATTTTGGTATACATGTGTCTGTTTTCTTTAAAATGTTAAAAAAGTAAA